>MU228017.1:118598-144672 GCA_018584345.1 Thuja plicata
GCGAGCCGCAGGTGAGCGGAGCACCAAAGACAGCGTCCGAAGTGGCGGGCGCGGGGGCGCAGCGGGAAGGGCCACACAATGGCTGAGCGGCGGAGGATCTGCAGTGAGCAGAGCGGCGCGGGCCGTGAAAAATGAAGCCGGAGGGTGGCGCTGCCGGCCGGGCCGAGCGCCGATGGCGCGGTGGCGGCCCGGCGGTGGCGCCATTCAAACCTACTGCGCGCTTATTTAAAATACCCAAAAACACATTAAAAAGTGTTTTTTTTAAATATTTTTTTGATTTTTCCCATCCGTACGGCCCTTGGGAGGGCAAGAAAATTTTTCCAGAGCCCCGGAGCCCAAAATGGTCAAAATTTTATATGATTTCGACTCTCTTGGGCCTTCTGGACGCAATGGTGGAGTCTTTTTTGGCTCAAACAGCTCCGAAAAATAGAGACCCCCCTAGAACCAGAGACAAATGCCAGAAAAGAATCTGAGAGCTTCAAACCCTCGCTGCTTCAACAGAGAACGAATAGCCGGATGTAGGAGAGCTCTGATACCATGTTGAGATTGATGAACATCAATCTACCCAAGAAACCCTGCATGCAAAGCTGTTACATAAAAGAAGAAGCAGACATAAGAGAGAAGACAGAAGAATGGCTATGGCGGCCAATAGGCCAGAGACTGAAAAAGCATGTTGCAAGAAATGATTTTCTATTAACAACAATAATGAAATTACAATCTCCTTATGAATTACAAAGCGGACAATCCTTATAAAGGATGCCGAAACCCTAAAAAGGGAAACTAACAGAAATAGAAACTACCTAAGGTTAGCTTAAGCAAACTAGAGTGAATAGGGAAGTTACTAATTAGATCATAATGATTTAAATTAGTAACCCCGATAGACTATTACTCTACTCCTTTTAGAAAACAAAAAGGGAAATTATTTCAACCTCACCGTAGTTTACACATAACGAAGATCGAGATATATGCGGCTATCCACCCCTAGTGGCAGCTCTTACCATAGACATCCAAGTTAGGTGAAATGTATAGGATCATTTGGAACAATCACCATACACAAAAAACCAAGAAAATGTTATGCCCCCATTCTTGCGACTCTTTGTCTTTGCGCAGACATCATGGAGTAACTCGGAGGACATAACAACATCAATTGAGAATCAATAAAATAAAACTCATAACTGCTTAGATGCCCCTAGGTAAAACATCATCATGACATAAAAGATTTATAATTAAACTAAGATTAAACTGTGTTTAGGTAGTATTGAGAAATACTATTGATTCATTTTTTAAGTGCAGTAGAGATTCAACAATCAAAAGTTGGAATTCAAGCAATATGTGTTCCATGTTTGTGTATAACATCATTCCTGTTTGCAATCCAATGTAGGTCATAGGAACATCGTTCATGGTAGCACAATTTTTGTGTCATCCTTGTTTTGTGAAAGTGACAGTGTGGCGACAACATCAAGAAGTATCGTGTCACAAGACAAACCATCCTATGAAGACTTAGCAGACACAACCTATCAGACTGGAAAAGATGCCCCTAGTGCAGAATGAATTGATCCTAGGACAGAAATGCAGATAAATCCCAAGTGAGGATAAGATAGTTGTTTAGGAAATGAAGTCAGCATTTTAGCACAGGTGTAATTGGGAAGGCTTGGCATAAGCCATGTATTGATAGATGGAGTGTAGAACACAAGTGACACCTGATTGCCAGGTTTTCACCGCTTGGCAAGATCTTTTCTTTCTTTCTTTTTCCGCTGTTTTGGATTTCTTAAGGATTTTCTGAATGTCTATTTTATTAGATTGTCATCAAGGCACTTTTCTCTTTTTCAATTTTTTCAATTTTTGCTTTTTTGAATGTTTTTGTAGTATCAAGGCGCTTGTTTACCAGGTTTTCACCAAAGATACCTTTCTTCAGGACTTTTTCCGCTGTTTTGGATTTCTTAAGGATCAATTTCTGAATGTTTTTGGTATTTTCTGAGAACTATTTCACTGTACAGGCTCTGCTAGTTGAATATCCCTCAGGTTGATAGGATTTGGAAGAATGTCCCCCTCAGGTGTAGCCAGTTGATAAGCTCCGGTCCCAAAAGTAGCAGTGATAACATAAGGTGCCAGCCAATTAGGCTCAAATTTTCCCTTCTATTCTCTGTTGGGCTGGTTCTTAGGATATTCTTTTAAGACGAGATATCCCACTTCAAATTTTCATGGTTTGACCTACTTGTTGTACCCCTTGGACATACGTTCTTGGTACACTTTCAGATGATCAAACGCATATTGTCTGCGCTCATCTAGTAGGTCCAAAGAATTCACCCTATCTATGCAGTACTGCTCATTAGTTACAAGACCTTATAAAGATATCCACAAGGATGGGATTTCAAACTCAATAGGTAGTACTGCTTCAGTGCCATAGACTAGAGAAAATGGCATGAATCCAGTTGGTGTTCTGATGCTTGTTATGTAGGCCCATAGTGCCAAATTCAGTTGTAGATGCTAGTCTTTGCCAGACTTACTCATAGTTCAGTGTAGGATTTTGAGAATATTCTTATTAGATTCCTCAGCCTGTCCATTACCTTGAGGATAATAGATTGAGGAGTAGTGTTGAGTGATGTGGAACTGTTCACAGAGGTCATCAATGTCTTGATTTTTAAATTGGTCCCCATTGTCTATCATAATTGAAGATGGTATCGCATATCTACAGATAATATAGTTTAGAATGAACATAAGCTACATGTTTTCCAGTGGCTTTGATTAGCGGCATGACTTCGAACCAATTCATGAAATACTTAGTGGCCGTAATGATGAACTTGTGTCCATTTAAAGAATTGGGATATATTTGTCCAACCAAGTCAAAGGCCCACTGCTGAAATGACCAATGTGTAATGAAAGGTATAAGTTCTCTGGCAGGAGCATGGATAAGATTTCCATGTGTCTGGCATTTATGATATGTTTTTGAAAACTGAATAGCATCTTTTTCCATGGTAGGCCAGTAATAGCCTACTCCGAGCAGTTTCTTTGCTAGTGAAAATCCGTTCAAATGTGATCCACATACACCTTCGTGGACTTCTTTTAATGTGAGATCAGACTCTTCAAGTTCTAAACATCTAATAAGTGTACCGTCTAGACCTCATCAATATAAATTATTAGTTATGAGGACATAATGTGATGCTTTCCTAATCAGGGCTCATTTCTCATTTCTAGATAGATTAGTAGGAATGGTTTGGTCAGTGAGGTAAGCAATGATATTAGCATACCGAGATTGGTCTGGGGTGTTCAAAGCATAGATTACTTGGTATTGAGGAGTATCAAAAGTAGGATAGGAGAGTTCTTCCACCAAGAAGTCATAGTGGAATTGATGTTCCTCCAGTTGTAACATGGATGCCAAGGTAGCCATAGCATCCAAAACTTTGTTCTCCGCTCTGGGTAGCTGCTGGAATGTGATGAAGATGAAGTACTTCTTCAAGTCATCAACTAGTTACTTGTAGGGTGTCAAATTTTCATCTTTTGTCTAGTAATCTCCATTTACTTGATTGATAATGAGCTGGGAGTCTTTATATATGTGTAACTCTACAGTTTTCCATTCCATGGCAAGCTTAAGACCGTTGACCAGTGCCTCATATTCTGAAATGTTGTTTGTGCATGGGAACATTAATTTGTAGGATCTTGGTATCTTGTAGCCTTGAGGAGTGATGAAGAGAACTCCTACTCTAGAGCCTTGTTGCGTGAAAGAACCATCAAAGTATATCTTCCATGGATACTCAGTTAGATGCATGATGGTCTCATCAGGGAATTCAATCCCTAGAGGTTCGTCATCTTGAAGTGGTGAATCAGCTAGTTGATATGTGTGGACTTGTCCTTTAATATCCCTCCTATCTACATACTCAATATCAAATTCACTTAGAATGAGGACCCATTTGGCTAGACGTCCTATTAATGCTATTTTTCTCATAAGGTACTTCAGAGGATCAATCTTAGTAATGAGCCTTACTATATGTGAGAGCATGTAGTGTCTTAATTTATGTGATGTGAAGATGATTGCTAAGCATGCTTTTTCAATAATGTTGTAATTAAGCTCATAGGAGACTAGCATTCTACTGATGTAGTATATAGCTCTTTCTTTCTTTTTTTCATCCTCTTGTGCTAATAATACTCCTAATGATGTAGCTATAGCTAAGATATACAGGAGTAATGGATTTCCATGAATAGGCGCCATAAGAATAGGAGGAGTAGCCAGGTACCCTTTTAATTCTCTGAAGTTGGCTTCACAGTGCTCATCCCATTTGAAGGTGACCCCTTTATGTAGTAATTTGGTAAAGGGTTGTGCTCTATCAGCAAGTTGTGACATGAACGTCCTGATTGATTGAAGTCTCCCTTGTAATGTGCTCATTTGATTGATGTTGCATGGAGGAGTAATCTCTAGAATAGCTTTGAATTTTTTAGGATCTACCTCAATTCCCTTTGCTGAGACTATAAACCCTAAGAGTTTTCTTGATTGGACGCCAAAGGAACACTTCTTTGGATTGAGCCTGAGTTGGAACTGCTCCATTCGGTCCAATATTTTCCTCAAGTCAAAAATGTGAGTGCTCCTTTCCTTAGATTTTGCTAAGGTGTCATCCATGTAATCCTCCATGTTCTTATGCATCATATTGTGGAATATAGTAGTCATTTGTCTTTGATATGTTGCACCGATATTCTTTAACCCAAATGGCATGACATTCCAGCAAAAGGTGCCCCATGCGCATGTAAATGCAGTTTTCTCTTGATCCTCAGGGGAAATTTTGATTTGATTATAGCCTGAGAATCCATCCATTAATGAATACATCTAGTAGCCTGCTATAAGGTCTATGATCATGTCAATATTAGGTAGAGGGAAGTCATCCTTAGGAAATTATTTGTTCAAGTCTCTGAAGTATGTACATAGCCTGATAGATTTATTAGATTTAGACATGGGGACTACATTGGAGATCCATCATATGTAGGCAATGACTATGATAAATCCAGCTTTCAACAATTTCTCTAGCTCTGCTTTTACTAGAAATGCACCACGAGGATGCATCTTTCTAAGGTTTTGTTTCATGGGCTTGATCCCGGGAGCTATAGATAAGTGGTGCATGATTAGATTAGGATCTAGTCTAGGCATATCCATATAAGACCATGCAAAGTTGATCTTCTTTTCCCTTAGGAACTCTATAATCTATGTCTTCTCCTCTTCTGACAAAGATTGTGCAAGGTGTACTATGTGAGGATTTTCAATGGTTCCCAAATTTACTGGCTGTGTTGGTTCAATCAGAACTGAAGACCTTTCCTGAAAGTGTTTGAGGAGGATATCAAGAATCCCATCCTTTAGTGCCTCTGAGAGGTTTTCACCATTAGATAGGTCATTTATTTTTACTATTTTAGGATCTGACACTACCACAATGTGGGTTTCACCATCAGTCCCCTTTTTCTTTTTATTTTTCAATGTTTGACTAAGAAACCTGATATCCTCCTGTGACATGTTCTCGCTCCTTGCATTGGTGGAAGAAGGGTAAGGTTCACAAGCATTGAGATAGCAAGCTAGGGTGTAGTCATTGGGAAAGTCAAGGATATGTGTAGGATCTGTACTAGTCCAATCAATGAGGTATGGGTGTATCAAAGACAAGGAATCAGACTCTGGGAAGGACAACATCATGTTAGCATCAAGACCATTAACCAACATGACATGTTCCGTTAAGTTAATTTCTTCAATGTTTAGATCAATAAGAGTTAGATCGTCATAAAAAGGGTCATTGTTAGTCATATGTGGATCAAACTCTAGTGATTCATTGGTAGAATTGTCATCTTCCTCTCTCCATAAAAGGAGGCTTCTCTCTTGTCGCCTTAGAACTTCTTCGAGACTTAGGAAAGAACCAGTCTCTCCATCCCTTATAGGGAGAAGGAGTTCTTCTTCTGCTTTAGGATTATCAGTGTCATTGGGAGTAGTGTTAGACTGTTCACGAGGAGATGAGGAAGCTACAAACATGTGAATTATATCTATTTCAATATCTTCTGTGATGACATATAGCTCATCCCATTCATAATCATGAGAGTAAGTGACCTCATCATCAGACTGGTTTAAGTATTCAACAATAGTTATCTGGTATACTCAGTAGCTATCTGTGGATCAAAATGTTGTAGATCAAGAATATGTGAAATCGTGACCAATTTCCCCTAGTTAGGATGTAAATCATGTCTTTGGGGTGTGCTTTCTGTAGCTATTGCTATCAAGGGTATCTTTGAATCATCTATTGTTGAGTCTCCTACCTCTTGAATGGGAGGTTGTGCTAACAAAGGGGTGTGAAGATCTTGTGGTGCCTCAAAGCTGGGTACATAGCACTCTCCTTGATAGTTGGGATTCTCTATGCCAACATGTAATAACCTTTCATAGGACCACTGCTCTAGTTCATCTGTTTCATCACTTCCTTTGTTTGAGGTTGGGCTATCTTTTGAAGCATGTTTGTTAGTTTTAGTATTTAAACCCAGTCCTATTTTGTCTTTGGTATTCCAGAATTCCATGGGTATAGGCTCAATAAGTCCTCTTCCTATGTCGTTTAGAGGTTCCTTTCCTTTGTATCCCATTTGTTTGAGGAAATTATATCACTTTCCATACTTTTCTGGGGATATCTCTACATGTTTGACCTCAGCTTCCGCCGATTCTCCTTTGTAAAGCCAATCCAAGACTGCTTGTTCTTCTATGTTATCTAAAGAGGATGTGGATGCCTTTACCATGCCATTTGCTTTGTGTATTTCTGGCTCCTTGGATGCAGTAGGTGTGAATGTCGAGGAAGGTTTTCCATAGGATCTTGGTGACACTGAAATCTCTGTCAGTGATGGGGTCAGGTCCAACTTGTATTCTCCCATACCTATTTCTTCAAGTTTTAAGGTTTTTCGAAAACTCTTCATAACCATGTCCTTGGTAGTTTCAGGAGAAATATCATCCATAGCCTCTTTGTTATGTGGAATCATAATACTTGATTTGATATTATTACAAGTATAGTTAGCATTTGCATGAATAGTCACTTCCGCCCCATTATGTGGGAACTTTATGCACTGGTTGTAAGTTGATGGTACAACTTGCATTTCATGAATCCATGGTCTCCCCAACAGGATATTGTAGGCTAGGGGTAGATCCATAACTTGACATACAACATTCCTCTTAATTGGTCCAACTCTGATAGGTAGAACAATAAGTCTTTTAGAAGATCTTTCTTCCTCATCATAAGCATTGATAGTTATTTTTATCCTAGAGTCAATGGTTAGTTTTGAGAGACCCAGTTTCTTGATCAGATTAAGCGTACAAATATTCAATCTTGCACCTCCATCTATCAACATGCATCTAACAAAATATTTATGAATAAGGAATTCAATATGGAGGGGTTGATTATCTGAATGTGTCAAAGATTTATCATCCTATTTAGAAAAGGAGAGGTAATGTGGCGCTGAGATGTGATTGACCATCACTTGGAATTTGTCTATATCAATATCCTTTGGGATGTTAGCAACATGTAGAGCTTGTTCTAGGATTTCCCTATGCACTGTGGATATTTTGAGCAACTCAAAGATGGAAATTTTGGCAGAGGTTCATTGCAATTGGTCTACCAAGTCATACTTTTCTCTAGGAATAGTAACCACGTGTTTTTATGTTGGTTTAGGGATAGTAATGATAGGAACCTTGGACATTGATGCTGGTTTTGGGGGTCCTTTGATCGTGACTTGCGCTTGGCTCCATTTTATTACATTCGAGTGGAATGAAACACCTTTGATTGTGACCACATTGTTTTATTCCATTTTAACGTCTAGCATATTGATCACATCATCATTATTGGAATAGGTGTAGTTTACTTCATTACCTTTCCCTTTAGATGTTTCCCCTTTGTCATAATTAGGGAATGGTTTATTGAATGCTGTATGATCTTCATTGGTAGTGTGTCCATCCACTTTGATCTTTCCACCTTCGATGAGGTCTTGAAAAACATGTTTAAGCTTAAGGAAATTGTTAGTCTTGTGTCCTTTGTTTTTGTGAAAGACACAGTATGAATTATCATCCCACCATCCGGGTTTGACCATTGGTTCCCATGGTTTGGAATCTAGGATAGTAAGAACTTTGTTATCCCAGAAGTGTCTTCAAAATAGTCTCGAGAGGCTCTCCCAAAGGAGTAAATTTTCTTTGAGGTTTTGAAGTCCATGTCCAACCTTTGCTATTATCATTGTTTTCTTTGGGTATGGGAGTTGTTACCTTGGCATCCTTGCTTGCTTGTATACTATTAGTGAGATTGAATACCTCTAGTTTAGGCCCAACATTGGATGTGTCTACTACACCATCATTAACAACATTCTTGTTTTGTTTCCACCATTTAGGTTTGGATTTGGAGTTGTTAGGTTTCTTTTCACTTTGAAGAGTGATCTCCCCATTTCTGACCATAACTTCTTCGATACAGAGGGAATTTTTAATCATTCTATCAAAACTAGGGGAGTCTTGCATCTATAATGTGTAGTTCAATTCTGGTACCAAGTTATTGACAAAGATTTCCATCTTCTTAGATTCAGGGATAGCTCTTGAGTACTGTGCAAAGATTTTCCTCCATCTTTGTAGGAAATATGTAAATGATTTGCCAGTCTTCTATTTAGTATTACATAGATCCATCATAGTCACATCATGTTGGATGTCATAGGAGTAATGTTGAATAAATCATTGAATCAATTCAAAATTTTTGACCTTGGGGTTTAGTTTTGAGAACCACTCCATGGCGTTTCCTCCTAGACTTCCAGGAAATAGTCGCATGAGGTAAGTGGGTTCATGCATGTACTCTATGCTAAGAGCACAAAACTCTTGAACATGGTCATGTGGATCGGTCTCTCCTGTATACTTGTCATATTTTGGCTGTGCCACGTTGGGAGGGAATAGAACCATAGTAATACTCTTGTCAAAAGGGAATGGACAAATGGTTTCCAAAGCGTATTTTGTTTTGGGTTTCTCTTTCTCCTGTTTGAGGTTTGCAAGCTCTATTTGCATCAAAGTGAGTTGCTTGGTGAGAATAGATATAGGAGTTGGTACCTCTCTTTCTTTGAGTTTCTCCACATCATAATATGGGGGCAATTTTATGTTGGTGGATGCCAAATGGAGGAAGTATTTCTCTTTATCCTCACCAATTATATTTTCCACCGTCTTTTGGAATTTCTTGTTTTGCTTGAGTTTATTGTACTCCTCTTCAGTGATGACTTCTCCACTGCTTGACTCAAATAAAGGATGGTTGAACTTGGGTTCTTCTTCTTCATCGGTATCTTCGGGATTTTGGTGTTTTCCATTGTTATAGTCCTCAAAAGCCTCACTCTATCTGCGAGTGTCGCTATCTATTTGTGGAGAGTCTAGATCAAGTAGGGAACTTCGAGATGTTTCTCCTTGAAAGTGCAGTGATTTAGTAGGCACTTTCAATCCTTTAGAGGTGTACTTATTGCGTCTTGTGTTAACCATGAAGTTGTGTCTCAACTTTTGTCAATGTTTCTAAACAGTGTCAGGTAGTATCTTGAATCGTTCAAGTGAGTGTGTCTAGGTGGAAGTATCGTTTGAGTTTGGTGGAAGTAAATGATTCCAGTGTCAGAGGGTTAGAATTCCCTGATAGTGAGCTGGGAACCAAGTGTTTGTAAGAAGCGGATAGACCACACATATTGAGACAAATTACAAGAAACCGACAGGACATGCAAGGTGGACATTTGGAAAAGTATTTTGATTTAACGATAGGGAGACAAGAAAAGACAATAGGGACAGACTAAAGATCAAAAAGGGTATCCAAATCAATTGCAACTTTCTAAGAAATTATCCTGCAAGTGCCCACTTCCCTAGATGCGAGCTCCTAGATGCGAGCGTAGAAATATTGGATGCGATTTACTGACGACCCTAGATGCAAGCTTAAATACCAGATGTGACACTGTGGTGACTATATGTGAGCCAGTGATACCAGATGTGAGCCTAAATACTAGATACAATTTAGGAAATCCAGGATGCGATTTTCTAATGTCTTTGTCAGATTTGATCAGTTTTGAAAAGTTCATTTTGGAAATACGTGAAGTTCATCTGATCGTAATTTTGCGTTCTGAGATTTGTTAGTGAATGAAAATACATGTGTTGATCCAGGATTGAAATTTGTTGTTTGTTTGAAGATGTTATCTTTTTAATGATTTTTCAAGCACATCAAACATATTTGCATCGTTAAGAGGGTAAAACAGACACACATCTTATCCCTATTCTCTAGGTGGAGGATGAAAATCTTTTCTTGTTGACTTAGGCACACACTCAAATGCTAATAAGAATACATCCATCACCAAGCATGCAATGGCTCCAGTCATGATGTTGTATTAGCTGACTCCAAACGCAAGTGAGGGCACGATATGATGAGTGTCTTGGGGAAATTATTTTTTTCCTTGCACAAAGATTATCACCCTTTTGGGGGTGAATCATTAATTCTTTTAGTTGAAATATTGTCTATTATTGGGCAATCCATTTGAAACCATCCCCCATAGAATTGCACAAGGCAAAATTCAGGCGTATAGCCCTATGAGTACCTAAGTATATGTAGCCTCAAAAGCAAGATTCAAGCATCTCCTCTCTACACATACCCAAGCATGTTCAAAGAATGATGTCAAAATTCTATGAACAAAATTGGCTCCATCTTCCGAGGCTTTGGCATACGAGGAAGCAATTATTTATATTGAGTTAGAAGGGTTGGCGTAAAATTTGTCCTCACTTGGGTCATTCCCGGGAGATTTTTCCCTCAACCGGTAGGCCCTCTACTATTAAATAAACTTACAAAGGATTGGCGAGCGTAGGACGTCTAGATTTTTGATTCTCCCAAAGAAGAAGAGCATAATCTCCTAATCCATGCCGTTTTCTCCTAAAACAAAGTCAAGAAAATAGTTCATTCCCTCAAGCAATGTTGTGTCTGATTTAGATGTTCCTATTTTATGAAAATAGGATGCTTTGAAGGGAAAGTTTGTGTTTTTCAATTAGCCACAATATTTAATAACTTGCTTGTTCAATTTATGATCCAAAATTAGATGATGAAACTTGTTCAATTTGCCTACAATATTGAGTGCTTTGATTGGTTCAATTACTGATTCCAAAAGTAATTATTCGATGAGAGTTTGCTTTTTCAGTTATCTCCAAATTCCTTTCATCTCTTAAACTGATGTATGAGTTCCTGATTTTCCTCAAGAGGAAAAGAACATAGTCCTCTAGTCAGTTTATTAGAAGATTAGAAAATGTTCTTAGTGTTTAAAGCATGTAAAAATAGAGGTCAAGATGGGGGTTTGGCAATTTGAAAAACCAAGTTAGTATTCTTTGTTTAGCTCCCACAAAAAACCTTTGATAAAAACCTGTAAAACACTAGTTAGGCTGTCAAAATGTCAAAAACACAACTGGTTAAGATGTTAGGGTTAGGAAAATGAAGTATGCAATTTATTTAACGAGATGTGAGCCTAATATAACCAGATGCAATACAGTATACCGTATGCAAGCCTCTGTCACCAGATGTGATTGAATGCTCTCCAGATGTGATCCTAAACCAGAAATGATCTGAGAAATCCTAGA
The DNA here is from genome assembly GCA_018584345.1 of Thuja plicata. Lineage (NCBI taxonomy): Eukaryota > Viridiplantae > Streptophyta > Pinopsida > Cupressales > Cupressaceae > Thuja > Thuja plicata. The sequence goes on from MU228017.1 coordinate 130,195, forward strand.
TGCGAGCCTCATTTTTTGCGGTGCGAGCGCGTATCCTGGATTGACCAGAAATGACTATGTAATAGAATCCTGTGCATGCAAATTAGTGAAAAATAGATTCAAAATGAGGCAAATTTGGAAATCATGCCCCACAGTGGGCGCCAGAAATGTGTGTTTGATTTTTGTACCTTTTTAAGAAAGACACAACACTTCAATAGATCATTGCATTAGCGAAAAAGGGGTTAGATGAGCATATAAATCCACTAAAATCAACCTATTGATTTCTAACTAGGAAGAGTATGAAAAACAACATAATAGCCCTCAAATTATGCCTCTTTTAGTGACATATACATCCTAGCATGAAATATTTGAGTTTAAATGAGAAATCTATCTCCTAAACATGCATTCTAGCTCTAAAAAGCATGAAACTAACAATGCATAAGCATGAAGCATGAAATTTTTGGAAGTACAAGAATGGGAAAGAAAGATACTGAGAGGGGGGGGGGGGGAATCAAATCTTCAAACTAAACCACTTAAAACAAATTTATCCACATTCATACATATATAAATTTAACCTAACATCAGATAGCATCCATAACACCAAATATGAAACTCATAACACATAATTTTGGTAACCCAGAAACCCAAATAGGTAAAACTGGGGTGGGGATGATACCCACAAAATCTTCACTACTATAGCAATAAAGTGTGCCTGTTAGGGATACAAAAGTTTGATTACAATATGCAATCTACCTGGTTAAAGGTTTGTTCTGTTAAGAACTAAAGATCATTACAATATACCTTGTTAAAGGATTTCAACTTACAGTAAAGTAAGAACTCAGATAAGAGATTTGAAACGGTATGGTAAAACCAATCTGTTAAGAGATTTAACCTGATACATCTGTTAGAATGTTCCAAGTAGTGAGACTTTGTTATGCACTCCGATGCTGATGACAGATCTTCTCTTTTCAATAACTTCTATGATCTCTCAATATGATATGTCTTTACTCTGCTTTTCACTGCTCTGTCACTCTGCTTGATCTAGGCTTCTTCTCAAAATAAATTACTGTTCATCACTCATGAACATACAACCTTTCTTGGTATATCTCTTTCTCTCACGCACGCTCTATATTTTTAGAGTTAGAAGCCATCTTATTATATCTTTTCATATTTGGTAGCGAGATCTAGATCAACGATCAAGATCTATTGTTTATACCTCCAATGCATATTGATTTCCTCATTGGCTCCATGCCATGCATAGTATAAAACAATTAAATGCAAAATTAAATTAGTAGACAAATATTAAATGCATACAAATGTTGGCTTAGTTCTCATACAAGTCGGCCTAAACTGTTTACATCAAAGTTTGAATTAATCCTGACATGTATGCAAAAAATGTTTTGCTCGGCACTAAACATCTCTGATGCTTGACACTTAATATTCTACTCGGCTCGGCATGTTGTAACTCAGCAACCTAAAACTTTCTCGACAATTTTGCTTGGCCTTGAATGTTTAGCTTCGCCACAGTAATAACCAACTACAACTGCCTAAGTAAATGACTAAGTGTGGGTCACTAATCATCAATAGAACTTAGGGATTAGCAATCTCCCCCTTTGATATTAGTGGCAAAAACAATCTTATCATTACAATTCATTCCATCCAAAATATTGCCTAAGTACACACTGTACTCCCCCTGGTAATGTACAACATACTACATACAAAACTTTACATAGTATACATGCCTTCAAATTTTTTTTTACATGGATACCTATACTAATTTCCTTTATGTTGTATCCTTGTCAGTCCTGTCAGTTTCCCCTTGTTTTTATCACTGATTGTTGGTGGGGTCAAGTTATACTTGTCCAAAAACTATTTATGAAGTTGTAAGGTAGACTCAAATGTAGAGTTCCAACTGTTCTTTACAAACTTCATAACCTCTATTTTCACTTCTAGCTCGGGAGCTAGACTTACTAAGATTTCTATAGTGGAGAGATGAGAGTCTCTCTTAATCAATTCATTTGCAGATGAAATTTCCTTCTGAATAACCTCCAGATGAGGTATCAGACTTGTTGGAATAGTAATTGACTTGGTCCTGATCCGACCATCTTTAGCCATGAGCTCAGCTATCCTCCTTTGTGCATAAGTTAGCCTATTAAAATGTAAGGAGCTAGTGCTAGCATCCATACTCAGTGAACTTCCAGTTGAATTTAGGTCTAGTTGCAATTTCTCTAAAGCCTATTGATTAACCTTTGTGAAGAATTCAACATCAGATAACCTCTTATACAACAAATAGATATTTGTTTCAACTCCTAAAATTTCTATCAGAGAAGAAAGTTCAACCTATTTTACTGCAATCTCTCCTAAGATTTTTGCAAGTACCTTGGTCTCAAATTTCTTCTCGAACCATTGCAACAGTTTCTCATTGGCTTCAATATTGTCAACATTTACCTTTTGCACAATGTGAACTAATTGTACAAGAATAGGGGCTTGAGGATTTTCATCCTCCATGTCAAAATCCTTTAAAAATATATCTTTTATGTCATGTAACACTTGCTTTTTCTTTTGCTCCCTTTTCAATTCCTCCTTTCTTTTCTTCCTCTTAAGTAACTCCTGAAGAGTCTCAATCTGTTCATAAGACAAAGCACTGGGATCCCATGGTGGAATCACAATAAATTCATCTAATGTGACATCTAGAATTAGATACTTCTTCCTCATAACTTTCCTCCTCTTGAATTCAAATGAACTACTGCGCGACTTCTTTTCTACAATACCTTTTCCATATTCAGTAGTTGACACCATTGCATCTTTAAGTTCAGTCAAAATTGCCTGTTGATCAGGCATACTTCCTATCTTGGTTCCAGTGGGAGTTGATGATGCAGAGTGTGGTAGATCAACCAACACTTGCATTGCCTCTTGTTCTTTAGGCTCACTGTTAGTATCTCTTATCTCCTCACTACTATCTAGCACTGATTTTATAACCTCTAAAATAGGTGAATGCTATACAATTACCTCTTGTTCAATTATTTTCTCCTTTTCTGCTTCATCTTGAGCATCCTTATCCTTAGATTTCTTTTGATCTCTTTCTTCTTCTTATATACTCTTCACTTCTTCAGCCTTAGTTGCATTGATAGGTAAATCAATAGTTGAGTCCCTCAGCTCATCCTGACCCTCGACATGCAGATTTCTAGAGTCATCAATTGTCACATCAATTGGATTGTCAATAGTCAGATCAATAGTGTTATCTATCTTTGATTGATCTTGTGCATCTATCCTAGTCTTCTTAGACTCAAATGAAATGTGAAATATTGATATTTGTGGTACAGGGGTGGATTCAGTTTCCTTCGGCTCAGATGTTCCTTCATCAGTTCTCTTTTCTTTTGGAATAACCAGTCCAAAAACTTCCTTCCAAATTCTAGTACTCTAATGTACTATCCCTTCAATATCATTCTTCAAAATAGCATAACCTCTCTGTTTAGGTATAAATTTGTGCTTATACTCTTCAAATTTTTTTTCTCTCTATTTCTTTGTTAGCTCAGGAATGACTTGAGCTAAAGTGCCTTCCCTAATTTGTCTCTTAGTTGTGAGTGCAAATTCCCACTTGCCAGATAGAAATTCATACAAATCACTCGACACATTGTTTCCTATTGCTATAGGGGTTAATTTGAAATTACACATCATGTCTAGGAGAGCTTCCTAAACCTTATGTTTGTCTCCTACCTTCAATGTTTCATACCTTATAAAATTAAAACCCGATAACCCTACAGAATTTCTCAAATTTTCACATACCTCATCAATATTTGTAGGTTTCTTGAATGATGCTATTGGTATATTGCTGGGTTCATCAGTTTCAGTCATTTCCTCATCACTTTCTGGATCCAATTGCAGTTTTCTTCTTGGTCTTTTAACTTGTAGGCTTGGCACAACCTTTGTTGCTAATTTAGTCTTTGATCCAGAACTACTTTCTCCAATCTTCTTTGCATAGAATTTAGTTTGTTCTACTAGTGATGTGGTGGCATATGCCCTTGTCCTTGTATGATTTTCAATGGGAGGGGTAACCCTAGGTTTTTCTTTACTCGGCTTTGTTACCTTTGCTACTGCTGGCCTCTTCCCTTTTGCCTTAGCAGTGACCTCTTCTTCAGGTTCACTGACTTCTTCTCCTTGTTCCTTAGATACATCTTCTCCTTGTCCAGTAGATATGTCTAGAGGTGCATCCTCTAGCTCTTCATGACTTGGCAAGCCAACTATCTTTTTCAGATTTTTCACAATCTTTTTCCTTTTTCTTTCCATGGTTCCTGCCTTAAGATTCATCAAAATCTTTGCCTTAGCTTCATCAAAATTTCTGAATATTTTAGCTTTAGTATCAATCTCCTCTGCTAGGAGTGCTGTGATAGTTGTTGATGCTTCATCAATATTAACTTCATAGGGAAATGGCTCCAGCCATGATACCCTAGGTGTCACAACCTGAATATATGTGTAGTCTGTATCCACTAAGAAACATATCTCATCATAGTGCTTCTCCACAAGTGAATTGGGAATTTTGGTCCTCAACCTCATTCTCTTTTTGAATTCCACAAAATAACTTCCCATAATACCATTGAAATTGCTGCCTAATTTCTAAATACATTCACTAATCTGTAAAGTGATGGGTCTGTCCTCCTTCCAGACAATATTTCCTAGTGTAGGAAATGACTCCTGTATATTGAAAAATATACACATTAACAAAGAGACAAACTTACATGATGAGCTCTTGGCTTTTTTGATTGATAGTAAGTTCTTGGCTAGTTGTGTCAACTGCAGCTCGACAAGGTCATAGGTGTGATTCTTTTTGACTATCTTCCATGCCTAGTCGACGGCTGTACATGGAACACTATCTAGTCGGCTTGACTGATAGAACTTATGAGAAATCACTCTCACTCCAAAATCCAGTTCCAAGTCTGTAATTGTAGAGATAGTCATTCCTCTGTTGTTCCAAACTACTCCAGTGTTAGCTGCTATCTCTTCTTTACTTTGGTCTCTCATAGTTTGCTTACTGCTAATAATAGGATACCCAGTAACTTGCTGGATAATATCTTTTGTGATCTTTACTGGTCCATTGTCCAGCCACATATGCATATTATGAACTCAACTTAGGACAACCTTAATCCATTCATCCTTGAATTCTGTCAAAAAATCTAGGGCACGAGTTAACCCTTTGTCGGCTAAATTTTTGAATTCGTCTTTCAGAATTCCATTCTCACACAACTTGTCATAGGAATTTCTCAATTTTTTGTTTCCCACTTTGCCAATTTTAACCATGTAACATGATCTAACATCATGAATCATAAGTACCTTTGGCGGTATCCATGAGAGGGCTCCGTTCAAATCAATCAAAATTGCACTTTTTGGAATGACACAAAAGTTTGGTGGTGTGCATGCATCACTCCTTACTAGCTTAATTTGATTCAAATCCTCCTCCATTCCCTTCACTGGTGAAAAACAACTTGTATCCATAATATCCTAAAGTTAGGGTTTGAGAATGAAGAACATAGTACCTTGACAAGCAATCACTTCACACTATTCAACTTAGGGTTGCCGACGGCACGCTGACAAAATTATCGAAACAAACTTCACTAAGATCAAATCTTCAACTTCTTCGATCACTCTGTAAATGCTGAAAATCACAAGGTAAAAGTGAATAATAGACCGTTCATCCATATATAGACTCGAAAGGTCAAGGTAGGTAAGCATTAATTATTTTGCCCATTAGGTTAGTGCAAGCTAGCTATCATTGGCTGACTAACACAACTTACATACCACTCAGCTTACCACACTCGGTCATCACAACTTACTCGACCAACCAACTCAGCACCTATAGTGCAGATAAATCTTCTCAGCATTTGTCATAAACATCTTCTCCTTGTCTAGTAGATATGTCTAGAGGTGCATCCTCTAGCTCTTCATGACTCGGCAAGCCAACCATCTTTTTCAGATTTTTCACAATATTTTTCCTTTTTCTTTCCATGGTTCCTGCCTTAAGATTCATCTAAATCTTTGCCTTAGCTTCATCAAAATTTCTGAATATTTTAGCTTTAGTATCAATCTCCTCTGCTAGGAGTGCTATGATAGCTGTTGATGCTTCATCAATATTAACTTCATAGGGAAATGGCTCCAGCCATGATACCCTTGGTGTCACAACCTGAATATATGTGTAGTCTGTATCCACTAAGAAACATATCTCATCATAGTGCTTCTCCACAAGTGAATTGGGAATTTTGGTCCTCAACCTCATTCTCTTTTTGAATTCCACAAAATAACTTCCCATAATACCATTGAAATTGCTGCCTAATTTCTGAATACATTCACTAATCTGTAAAGTGATGGGTCTGTCCTCCTTCCAGACAATATTTCCTAGTGTAGGAAATGACTTCTATATATTGAAAAATATACACATTAAAAAAGAGCCAAACTTACATGATGAGCTTTTGGATTTTCTGATTGATAGTAAGTTCTCGGCTAGTTGTGTCAACTGCAGCTCGACAAGGTCATAGGTGTGATTCTTTTTGACTATCTTCCATGCCTGGTCGATGGCTGTACAGGGAACACTATCCAGTTGGCTTGACTGATAGAACTTATGAGAAATCACTCTCACTCCAAAATCCAATTCCAAGTCTGTAATTGTAGAGATAGTCGTTCCTCTGTTGTTCCAAACTGCTCCAGTGTTAGCTGCTATCTCTTCTTTACTTTGGTCTCTCATAGTTCGCTTACCGCTAATAATAGGATACCCAGTAGCTTGCTGGATAATATCTTTTCTGATCTTTACTGGTCCATTGTCCAGCCGCATATGCATATTATGAACTCGGCTTAGGACAACCTTAATCCATTCATCCTTGAATTCTGTCAGAAAATCTAGGGCACGAGTTAACCCTTTGTCGGCTAAATTTTTGAATTCGTCTTTTAGAATTCCATTCTCACACAACTTGTCATAGGAATTTCTCAATTTGTTGTTGCCCACTTCGCCAATTTTAACCATGTAACATGATCTAACATCATGAATCATAAGTACCTTTGGAGGTATCGATGAGAGGGCTCCGTTCAAATCACTCAAAATTGCACTTTTTGGAACGACACAAAAGTTTGGTGGTGTGCATGCATCACTCCTTACTAGCTTAATTTGATTCAAATCCTCCTCCATTCCCTTGACTGGTGCAAAAGAACTTGGAGCCATAATATCCTAAAGTTAGTGTTCGAGAATGAAGAACATAGTACCTTGACAAGCAATCACTTCACACTGTTCAACTTAGGGTTGCCGACGACACGCTGACAAAATTATCGAAACAAACTTCACTAAGATCAAATTTGCAACTTCTTCAATCACTCTGTAAATGCTGAAAATCACAAGGTAAAAGTGAATAATAGACCGTTCATCCATATATAGACTCGAAAGGTCAAGGTAGGTAAGCATTAATTATTTTGCCCATTAGGTTAGTGCAAGCTAGCTATCATTGGTTGACTAACACAACTTGCATACCACTCAGCTTACCACACTCGGTCATCACAACTTACTTGACCAACCAACTCACCACCTATAGTGCAGATAACTCTTCTTGGCATTTGTCATAAACATGTCCTAGTACATCTTATCATATGCAGATATGGACTTTGGCACATTTACATACTAGGAACTGATGTAAGATTTGAAATTTGAATGTAGTTCCTTACATACCTCTATTGCTTAGTTGGAGATGGTGTGATCACCTGATCCAATGGATTGGGTGACTTCAACTTCAGTGGATTCACTGCTGCTCAGCTCTGTTTTCCTTACCCATGTCTAGTTCATCTGTGCTCTTACTTCTTCAATAGTAGGAGTAGGAAATCTTGTCCTACACTCTCTCTTAGTGTGTCCTATCTTCAAACAAATAAAATAGACTAAGCTTCCATTCATCCAACTCTTAGATTTCCCTCTGACATGTGTCTTTAAGAAATCTTCAGGTGCATGTCCATATTCTTCACAGTAATGACAACTTTGTCTTGTATTATAATCCCAGTTGTAAGTGTTTCCTCTCTTAGATGATTTTGTTTGTGTCTTTGATGTCCATTGTTGTTTAGAATTGGATCTACAGTCTTGTGCCTTATGACCATGTTTCTGACACTAATATCAATAACCATTAAATCTTGGTTTGGGGGGTGCATCACTTTCTTCAGCCCAATATTCATGTGCTTTATGTCCAAATTTATTACAATTAAAACAGTAACCATTAAACTTAGGTTTAGGATTGGACTTACCTTTCTGTATGACCTGGTTTTCCATAGTGGTGGCAAATAGGCTTGTTGTGCTTTGCCTTTGCATTCCTCCTTTCACCATTCTTAGATGATTCTCCTTTCTCAGTAGATGTCTTTGGTTTCGTGTGACCTAATCTAGAAGAATTCTTTGACCTTCTTGATGCTTCCTTCGGATTCTCAAAATGAGTCAAAGCTTCATTAGGTTTATTCAATCTTTCATTAAGTTCCTTCTCAGATCTCAGATCATCTTTCAATTGATTGTTCTTAGATCTCAGATTTATCATTTCCATATCTTTCCTACTAATCTCCTGATTTGAAAGTAGCAGTTGATTTTCCATGTCAACCTAATTGATTGTCATCATCTGCACATCATGTGTCCTTTCATTAAGTCTGATAGATATCACTCTTTTGTCTTCTTCTACCATAGTTTTTTCATCTTTAGCTTTCTTCTTTTGTTCAAATACTTCACATAGTCTTACTGTCTGCATTTCTTGTTCTCTTTTCAAGTTTCTGACTTCTTCACACAGTGCATTGTTCTTTTCCAGTAGATCTGCAATTGCTGCATCGCTCTCAGTAGAATCTTCATTATGAAATAGATTTGTAGTGTCATCTTCCTGGTAATGAGTATCATTCATTTTTTTGGCCAAATCTTTCCTAGTTTTCAATGATTTATTTTATTCTTGTCTTGCTATTTCAAGCTGATGTAATGCTAGCTAGATCTCAATCTTCTAATTCTCAATGACTTTTCCCAACTTGTAAACCTCCATCTCAAGATCTGTACTCACAAGCTGATTCAAAGCTTTTGTAGGTGAATTGTGCTTTGATACCGATTGTTGGAAGTACAAGAATGGGAAAGAAAGATACTGAGAGGGGGGGGAGGGGGGTGAATCATATCTCCAAACTAAACCACTTAAAACAAATTTATCCACATTTATACATATATGAATTTAACCTAACATCAAATAACATCTATAACACCAAATATGAAGCTCATAACACAGAATTTTGGTAACCCAGAAATCCAAATAGGTAAAATTGGGGTGGGGATGACAACCACAAAATCTTCACTACTGCAGCAATAAAGTGTGCCTGTTAGGGCTACAAAATTTTGATTGCAATATGCAATCTACCTGGTTAAAGGTCTGTTATGTTAAGAACTAAAGATCATTACAATCTACCTTGTTAAAGGATTTCAACTTATAGTAAAGTAAGCACTCATCTAAGAGATTTGAAATGGTCTGCTAAAACCACTCTGTTAAGAGATTTAACCTGATACATCTATTAGAATGTTCCAAGTAGTGATCCTTCATTATGCACTTAGATGCTAATGAAATATCTTCTCTTTTCAATAACTTCTGTGATCTCTCAATCTAATATGTCTTTACTCTGCTTTTCACTGCTCTATCACTCTGCTTGATCTAGGCTTCTTCTCAAAATAAATTACTATTCATCACTCATGAACATACAACCCTTCTTTGTATATCTCTTTCTCTCATGCATGCTCTATATTTTTAGGGTTAGCAGCCATCTTATTATATCTTTTCAGATCTGGCAGCGAGATCTAGATCAACGATTAAGATCTATTGTTTATACCTCCAATGCATATTGATTTCCTGATTGGCTCCATGCTATGCATAGTATAAAAAAATTAAATATGAAATTAACTCAGTAGAAAAATATTAAATGTGTACAAATGTCGGCTTAGATCTCATACAAGTCAGCCTAAACTGTTTACATCAAAGTTTGAATTAATCCTGACATGTATGCAAAAATTGTTCTACTCAGCACTAAACATCTCTGACGCTCGACACTTAATATTCTACTCGGATCGGCATGATGTAACTCGGCAACCTAAAACTTTCTCGGCAATGATGTTCGGCCTTGAATGTTTAGCTCGGCCACAGTGATAACCAACTAAAATTGCCTAAGTAAATGACTAAGTGTGGGTCACTAATCATCAATAGAACTTAGGGATTAACTGAAATGTGATATGAATCTAGGTGTATTCTAACAACATAACAATGCAATTTTTAATCTAAGATGAAGGCTTATTTGTTCTCAAAACCCCCTTCTATTTATAGAAGAATGAGGAGAGAGAGGGGGGAGAAGGTGCATTAATGAGTTGAAAAAATCATTAATGGTGTGTAAGAATAAATAAATGCCAAAGACATTCAATAGGCATGGGGGAGACATGGGCTTAAGGAATCTACATTAATGAGGCATTAATGAGAGCCTTAAAGAATCATGGGAAAGGTGTAAGAGCAAGGTGAATTAATGAGTTGAAAAACTCATTAATGGTGTGTAAGAAGAAATAAATGCCAAAGGCATTCAAGAGGCATGGGCTTAAGGAATCTACATTAATGAGGCACTAATGAGAGCCTTAAAGAAGGATGGGAAGGGTGTAAGAGAGTGGCTTGAGAAAGTGGACTTGAGGAAAGGAATCTTGAGATTCCTTGACTTTCTCAAGTGGGTGGAGTCCTTAATCACTCCCTAATGGAATGTGACAATATTAGGAGGTGGGGTAGGATTAGATTTAGGATTATAATTAGATTACCAAGGGTGAATGGGTTGGGATAGGTTTGAACCTAGAGTCAAAGTGGTTGAAGTGGGTTAGGTTAGGAGTTTAGAGGAATATTAATGAAATGAATTAAACTTATTTAATTCATTCAAAAATAGGATATTAATTATTTATACATTTAATTGTTTTTTAATAATCAATAGGACTATAGCCAATTTATTTAAATTAATTAGGCTAGGGGAATGGGTTCATTTGAAAGTGAGCAATTGATTTAGGATTTTTATTTAATTCCTTTATGATTAAATACTATAGCCATGTTGAATTTGATTTGATTTAATTGGTTTGAATTGATTTGAATTGTATGGCTATAGTAGTTAATATAATTCAGTGATAAAAATCACCTAGGACATTAAATCTAATTTAAAATGAATTATGCCAAAGCAACATTGTCATGACATAATTGGGGGTATGATCACACTTAGGGAAAATAGGGTCTATAGTCGGAACAAACCAAATCCAGGTGGTTACAATTACTAATTACTAGTGATTAATAGTGTTATCTTAATAGTGCTCTCTAAATGATTAATAGCCTAAAACTTTGAATACTGAAATCATTAAATTATCATTAACATAATTACTAATAGCTTTCAAGATACTAAACCTATTATAAGAACATCTTCTTCATCAGTAGATAATCAAACACAATTTTATAACATCACCATTCCAAATTTAAAAAATTAATGATCTACATCTCAAACTATGTTACTAACCACATTTAAAACTAAAATTACCAATATATGATGACATGTAACTGATTGAATGTTTGAAGATGTTAAGTTGATCACCGAAACACAGAAGGATAATGAAAGAAATTAAATCAGTTAATGGATTGTATTGTCATTGATGTCAACTTGATATAATCTCTTCGGTTATATACAAAGTGTCAAAAACTTCAGAGAATCAGAAAGATAAAGATTATGCTTTTTGTAATGGATAAAAGATAAGTATTCACAATGTGGTTACAAACATCGATGGTCAGTGAAACCCGATGGATAGAGATCACCGACAGTTAAGTCACAGTGATGCCCAAGCAAGAAAACTGACGAGCAGAATCACAAGCATACCCTATGGCCAGAAACATAGTGTCAACCGATAGAGAAGCCTGAGGAGAATTGGAGTGTTGACTGACGCTATCAGAGAGTTAATCACCGAAAATAACTGGAGTTTAGAAATGATAAAATATCTAGCTGGCAGAGCTAAATATATAATTATCTGATAGTTATCATTGCTTTCATCGACATGATAAGCCAGAGATAAGTAAATGATTTAAAGCTATTTTGTCCAGTTGGCAAGAAGATCTTAGGGAGATAAAACAAGAGTTTTTTTTCTTTAAATCTAATATGTGAAGATTGTGGATCATGCCAAGATCAAGAAAATCAAGAACCTAACAATGGTGATATCATGTCTATAAAGAGACAACTCAATTCATTACAAATGGGTGTGGGGAGAGAATGAAAAAGAGGATGCTAAAGAGAAATTGATGAAGAAAAACTTCATACAGCCCTGATCAATCAAGCTAAGGAAAGAGCTAAGTTTTTCTGTGGACACCGAGCAACAAAGCACAACATCACCAAGTAGAATCAAAGTGGAGCAAAGGTATAATAGAGATATATATATTGATCAGATTATTTTATGAGATTACAATAGATCTGTAAATCTGCAAGTATAAGTTGTATATGTGAAAAAATCATACTATTTTAGTTTAACCATTGATTCAGAAATTCTCTTAACCGAGCAGGATTTAAAGATCCTTTCTATATTGAGATACATCTAATGGAGCATCAAAATTTTTGATCATGAAGATAGCATGAGATGCTAGATACCTATTGACAGGCCAAGTGAGTGTTTGATCAAGGAAGGTAGCATAGAAATGCCCGATATCAAGTGACAGACTAAACTTTTAAATCCTCTAACAAGGTCACACCTAATAGTGTGTTTATAACCTTTAACAGTGTTGGCTCTTCACCGAGCTCACTTTAGAAGAGTGAAAATTTTGGGTTACCGGTCCCAAGTGCTATTTTCTCTTAACAAGGTTTCCATGTTAAAAATCCATGTGTCAATGTGTCTATGAGTCATTACTTTAGTGTTTTGCATTACAAATAACTTAATTGGATTGGTTATATTGATTGGTATACTCTAGATAATTTACTGTATTTTGGTAAATTAACATACTGCTTTTCAGTAAACATATAGTAGAAGGTTTTACAAAGCATTCCGAGGAGTAATAATTTGATAAAATTATTTGGAGGCATTCATCTTATAGGACTAAAGATAACTAGAGGTAAAAGATTGTGGTACTAAGTTTTAAGTGTTTATTATTGAAATTTTTTTGAGGCCACTGATTCCCCCCCCCCCTCTCAATTATTACTAACAATTGGTATTAGAGCTTGTGTGCTTAGAAATGGAGTTTAACAGCTCAAGCAAAAGATCACAAGATGAACAGATGAGATGTGCCCAAGTTGAATAAAGACAACTTTGCATCATGGAAAAGCAGAATAAGACTCCACCTATCAGGTATTGGAAATGATATTTTTTAATTATTAGATAGTGAATATGTGCTGCCTACAAGACCTCATACTCTTGAGCAATTAAGAGTTAAGCATGAGCATAACTGCATGATGATAAAACTTGCATCATCACTCTCCGATGCTGAGTTTGAAGATGTCAAAACCTGCACCTCTGCTAAGAAAATGTGGGATAAGTTAAAGATGGTACATGGAGGAGATGCCAATGTACTAAGAGCAAAGGCAGAAAGCCTAAGAGGAAGGTTTGATGACCTAAGGATGAAAGAAGGAGAAAACATCACTCAGTATAGCTGCAGAATAAAAGAGGTATTCAATGCTATTTAAGGAGTTGGAGGTACACTTGAAGAGGAGATAATGGTAAGTGAAATCTTATTGCCTGTATATGCTATTAGAGTTTCTGCTATTCAAGAAATGAGAGCAGTTGCAAACAATACAATTACTCTAGATAGTCTGATTGGTAGACTAATATCATTTGAGATGAACAATTTTGATAATAGCATCTTACCATCTGTAGAAGCTGCATTCAAATATTCTTTAATGATAAGTAATTCAAGTCATAGACAAGCTATTAGAAATGATAGTGAAAGTGATAATGAAGAACAAGGACTTGATGAGATTGAAGCACTAATGGAAAGAAGATTGCAGAGAGGCAAATGTAAATACAAAGGTAAATTACCACTTGTATGTTTCAATTGTAAAGAGGTTGGACACTTTGCTGCAAGATGTCCAAACAGAAGAAAATATGACACAGGAAATGGTAGATCATTTGAGAAGAAGTTTGATAGAGGTGATAATAGGGATTACCGAAGCAACTAACAATCTGAAAAGAGAGATACCCAAGACTACAAGGATAAAGGGAAGAAAGCATGTTACCTAGCTGAGAATAGAGCTGATGACACTGAAACCGAATCAGAAGAAGATATCAAGATGGTATTGTTGGAAATAATCAAGACTAACCAAGTTACTGAGAGGGGAGGGGTGAATCAGTAACTCTTAAAACTTTAAGTCATTTCGGCACTTGTATATATTTAACCATTCATTCATCTAATCTACTGCAAGCATGAAAATATAATCATTCATAACACATAAACACAAAGATTTGGTGACCCAGAAACCTTCCAAATAGAAAGTAAAACT
>MU228017.1:151838-174031 GCA_018584345.1 Thuja plicata
AACCGCTGAGCTTTACAAAGTGATTACTGAATGCTCGGTATAAGCTGTGGAATGAGTGATGAGCTCGGTAAGCATTCAGAATCGAATAAGTGTTTTCACTGATGACAAATATAACATAATTCCAACAGGTATTTGTATCCATGAAGGATGATTTAGATGAAGATGAAGAAAGGTATGTAGAAACTGTACTCATATCAAAAGTTAGTAAAAATGATGTCTGGATCATAGATAGTGGCTGCACTCACCATATGACCGGTGATAAACAAAAGTTTGAAACTTTTGAATACTATAATGATGGTTTAGTAAGAATGGGTAATGATACACATTGTCCAATTGAAGGTAAAGGAACCATAATGTTGAATAACCTGATTAAATGTGAAATTCTTACTAGGTTAAAGGACTGAATTACAACTTGTTAAGTGTTTCTCAGTTGAACAATTCAGGTCATAGAGTAGCAATTGAAAATAAGAAGGAAAAAATCTTCAATGAATCATGAAGGTTGATTGGTACCAGTGAGCAGACAAAAGGTAACCTTTTCTATATTGATGACACTAACACCACTTGTTTAATGGCTAGAAATGAAGACATATGGTTGTGGCACAAAATATTGTGTCTTGTGAACTTTGACAACATGATAAAGATAAGAAACAAAAGGAATGTCAGAGGCTTACCGACAATGACTAATCCTGAGCATATCATGTGCAATAATTGTCAAAAAGATAAGATGGCAATGTCTATTTTCAAGAGCAAAACCCATACATCTAATGCAATTCTAGAATTAGTCCATACAGATCTATGTGGACCTATGAGGACAAAGAGCTATTATGGAGATAGGTATTTTATTCTCTTTGTTGATGATTATTCTAGAATGATGAAAATCATGTTTTTAAAAGATACATCAGAAGCATTTAATATGTTTAAATGGTATAAGGCTATGGTAGAGAAACAAAGTGAAAAGAAAATGAAATTCTTAAGGTCAGATAGAGGAGGAGAACTTACTTTAGATGAATTCAGTGACTATTGAAATGAGCATGGAATTAAAAGACAAGTTTCTGCACCAAGGACACCACAACAAAATGAAATTGCTGAGAGAAGAAACAAATCAATTGTTGACTGTGCAAGAACATTGATGATTGAGAAAAGCATCACTCAAAATTTCTGGAGGGAAGCTGTCAGTACTGCTGTCTACACATTAAACATATTACAATTGAAGGACACAAAGAAGACACCCTATGAGCTTTGGTATGGTCATACAACCAATGTAAGTTACTTCAGAATATTTGGTAGTCAATGTTATATTTTGAAGGATGATAGAAATGGAAAACTTGACTGCAAAAGTGAAGAAGGTATCTTCCTAGGGTACTCAACCAAAAGCAAGGCTTATAAATGTCTTAACAAGTCATCTAACAAAATCATTGAAAGTGAAAATGTGAAAATAGATGAATTTGCAGAAAAGAATGATAAGGAAATAAAAAAGGAACCAGAGGACTACAATAGGTTTGTTTATTTAGAACCTAAAACTCTACTTGAGAAACAGTGTGTCACTCCTAAGCATCAGAACATTGCACACAAGCATCAGGATGCAATTACCAAAAATTAGGATAATACTCAAGATAATGTTCCGAACAATGAAGACCATAATGAAGGCCAAGAAGCTGATCATAATGATGAACACAAAGCTGAACTAAAACTTGCCAAGTATGTCAAAAGACATCATCCACATAATCAAATCATAGGAGACAAGAAGGTTGGAACAAGAACAAGAAGTAAGTCACTAAACACAAGATGTTTACTTTGTGATTTTGAGCCTAAATCTATTTACAATGCACTTGACAATGAAGAATGGTCCAGTTCTATGAATGAAGAGATAGAACAGATTGAGAAGAACAATACATGGATACTAGTACCAAGACCAGATGAGAAGAATGTCATCGGTACCAAATGGATATTCAGAAACAAGCTGAATGAGAATGGAGAAGTCACTAGAAACAAAACATGATTAGTATGCAAGGGATATGCACAAGAAGAAGGTATTGACTATGGTGAAACCTATGCACCCATTTATAGACTAGAAGGAGTTAGAATCTTACTTGCTTATGCTACATTTAAAGGATCAAGGTATACCAAATGGATGTCAAATCTGCATTCCTAAATGGAATACTAGAAGAAGAGGTATACATTGAACAACCAGAAAGGTTTGTTGATCCAGAAAAGAGAAACATGGTATGTAGACTACACAAAGCCTTGTATGGATTGAAACAAGCACTGAGATCCTAGTATGAAAGACTTCACTCATATTTCATTAGCATAAAATTTGTTAGAACAAGTGAAAATAGAAATCTATACTTAAAAGAAGATACCAATGGTAATATTCTGATTGCTGAAATTTTTGTTGATGATATCATTTTTGGGGGAAATGAATTGTTATGCAAATCCTTTACTAATGAAATGAGCAAGGAATTTGAAGTGTCTATGTTTGGGGAGATCAAATTATTTCTTGGTCTACAAATTCTTCAACAAGATGCAGACATTTACATCACTCAGTCCAAATACATCAAGGAAGTACTGAAGATATTCAAGATGGAAGATTCCAAACTAGTTGGAACACCTATGGATATTGGATGCAAGCTGACAAAAGAAGAAAAAACAAATGAGGTAAACCAAACATTATATAGATCAATGATTGGAAATATGATGTATGTTGTTCATACCAGACCAGATATATCACATGTAGTGGGGATAGATGCAAGATTATATGGTAATCCCAAAGAATCACATATGACTATTGTTAAGAGGATTCTAAGATATCTGAAGAACACTGAGGACTATGGCTTATGGTACAAAAGAGAAGGAAAATTTGAGCTACAAGTCAATACAGATGCTGATTGGGCTGGAAACATTGATGACTGAAAGATCACAACTGGAGGAGCATTCTTCATGGGTAACAAACTTGTCACATGGATAAGAAAGAAGCAAGGATGCATCTCTCAGCCTACTGCAGAAGCAGAGTATGTGGTTTCTGCTGTAAATTGCTCCAATATTGCATGGATCAAACAATTGCTAGAAGGTATGAATATGAAGATTCTTGAACCAGTAATTATCTACTGTGATAATACCAGTGCAATAAACATTTCTAAAAATCCAATCATGCATGCTAAGACTAAGAATATTGCTATCAAGTATCACTATCTGAGAGAACAAGTGCAAGAAAAAGAAGTGACACTGGAATATGTTCAATCAAAGGAACAATTGATATATTCACCAAGCCATTACCGAAGGATACTTTTGAGTACCTGAGACAAAGACTAGGGGCTCAACCCTTGTCTATAGGTCAGTAAGATGACTAAGAGGTTGCATCAGCCTATATCAAATCTGAAGATCAGTCATGTTGATGCAAACATTGAGATGGATAGAAATAGATACATATATACATTATAAGGTACATATCTGCACTAAAAATTAGAACTTTGTATTACTAATGGATAGGGAAATTAAAGGAATATATTATGCAAAGGGATGGAACATGATATTGATAAGAAATCAAGGAGAAGTATTTTTGTTTGGCATTGTTGTCAAAGGCACAGATGATCTTATAATTATCATAAAGGAAAAGGGAGAGATGATATCATTATCATACAAAGGGAGAGATATGAAAAAATGAGAGATAATAAAGGGAGAGATTATCTAAGGGAGAGAAGTAATAAAGGGAGAGAGTTCAGACAAAGGAGAAAGATTGCTGTCAAAGGAAAAAAATATTATCAAGAAGAGGAACAGTCAAGGTAGAGCACATATCAGAACAGAGACATCAGATGATACATCTATCCAGAGAAGGGATTGAAGATTGAAGACAACCACTCTACATGAAACAAATCTAAGCTATTTGAGCTTACCGAGAGCCAGACATTTGTAATAGTTACATTAGGAAAGCTTGATGAAACTGTATATTTCATATTGTATTAGTGATAGTATAGTATGCTAATGTAGTATGCTGCCATCAATGCCAAAGGGAGAGATTGATGGCATGTAACTGATTGAATGTTTGAAGATGTTAAGTTGATCACTAAAATGCAGAAGGATAATGCACGACATTAAATCAGGTAATAGATTGTATTGTCATTGATGTCAACTTGACATAATATATTCAGTTATATACAAAGTGTCAAAAACTTCAGAGAATCAGAAAGATAAAGATTATGCTTTCTGTAATGCATAAAATACAACTATTCATAATGTGACTATAAACACTGACGGTCAGTGAAACTTGAGATCACCGACAGTAAATTCACAGTGATGCTCAAGAAAGAACACTGACGAGCATTATCGACGAGAAGAATCACAAGCATACCCGATGACAAGATACATAGTGTAAACTGACAGAGAAGCCCGAGGAGAACTGGAGTGTTGACCGATTCTATCAAAGAGTTAAACACTGAAAATAACTAGAGTTTAGAAATGACAAAATATCTAGTTGGCAGAGCTAAATATATACTTATCTGATAGTTATCATTGTTTTCATCGACAAGATAAGCCAAAGATATGTAAATGATTTAAAGCTATTTTGTCCAGTTGGAAAGAAGATCTCAGTGAGATAAAACATGAGTTTTTTTCTTTAAATCTAATTGGTGAAGATTGTGGATCACGCCAAGATCACGTAAATCAAGAACCTAACAATGGTGATATCATGTCTATAAAGAGACAACTCAATTTATTATGAATGGGTGTGGGGAGAGAATGAAAAAGAGGATGCTAAAGAGAAACTGATGAAGAACAACTTCATACAGTCCTGATCAATCAAGATAAGGAAAGAGCTAAAGTTTTCTGTGGACATTGAGCAACAGAGCACAACATCGTCGAGTAGAATCAAAGTGGAGCAAAGGTATAATAGAGATATATATTGATTAGATTATTTTATGAGATTACAATAAATCTAAAAATTTGCAAGTATAAGTTGTATATGTGAACAGATCATACTATTTCAGTTTAACCATTGATTTAGAAAGTCTCTTAACTGAGCATGATTTAAAGATCCTTTCAATATTAAGATACATCCAATGGAGTATCAAAAAGTTTGATCATGAAGATAGCATGAGATTCTAGATACCTATTGATAGGCCAAGTGAGTGTTTGATCAAGTAAGGTAGCATAGAGATGCCCGATATCAAGTGATAGACTAAAATTTTAAATTCTCTAATAAGGTGACACCTAACAATGTGTTTGTAACCTTCAGCAGGGTTGGCTCTTCACCGAGCTCACTTCAGAAGAGTGAAAATTTTGGGTTACCGGTCCCAAGTGGTTTTTTCCCTTAACAGGGTTTCCACGTTAAAAATCCATGTGTCAATGTGTCCATGAGTCATTACTTTAGTGTTTTGCATTACACATAACTTAATTGGATTGATTGGTATACTCTAGATAATTTACTGTCTTTCGGTAAATTAATAGACTGCTTTTCGGTAAACATACAGTAGAAAGTTTTACAAAGCATTCTGAGGAGTAGTAATTTGATAAAAGTATTTGGAGGCATTCATCTTATAGGACTGAAGATAACTAGAGGTAAAATATTGTGGTACTAAGTTTTAAGGGTTGATTATTGAAATATTTTTGAGGCCACTGATTCACCCCCCTCTTAGTTATTACTAACAATATATAGTATAATAAATTTAATAAAAGCATATGATAACATCTATTAATCTTTTAGTCTAATTTAACAAACCAATCAGTATAATTATTAGTTAAGGATTGTACACTTAATACCTCTCAATTAACCCAATCTTAACTTCAATGGAGAAAACCATAATACATTAAAAATGTCTTATTAATTTAAATAACCCTTCCATCGAAAAATCCAAATTTATTGTCTAAGAATAGTGATACTATTTTGGCAAGTTATTAATCAAAGACTACAATAAATCCTATATTAATTTAATGTTTACCATATAAATTAATTGGAAATATGAATACGTATACTTAACAAGCACTATAAACACTACTAGTTAATTCCTTAATCAACTTTCTAAACAACACTCCCATATATATAAACAAATGCACTAATTGTTTTATATAATATTCTGCTATGAAAACTTGAATGGGTGAGGGGAAACAATAAGATGAATATAAGAGGTTTATATGGGGTCAAAATTTTAATTTGACATTATTGATGAAAAGCTTATAAATATATGTATGTGGAATGTGGACGTGAAATAACACTTGTGAATTGTTTAACAAATTTCTTAAATAAAAGAATGAAATTATCATCTATGGAATAATAAAGTTGTAATAGTTAATACAATGAATGATGATATCTACAAATCATTCTATAGGATAGTGCTCTCATGAAGGATAGGTAAAATCCAAATTGGGTGGTGTTCAAAGAACATGGAATAACATTTATTTGTCAAAATTCCCATGAGAGACTCCATTTTAAAAATTGAAAAGTTACAATATAAAGTCCAATTAATTTGGTTGAGAGATACTAGCATAATAACTTAATTTATAATGTTTAAAGTAGAGTGTTTCCTAATTCATGGTTTCCTCTTATAAAATAGATTCTCTATCAATTTATCTTTAGAACACTAAGTCTAAAACTTATCTTCATAAGCAATAGACCCAAAAATTCTCAAATGTTGTAAATTGGGTTTCCTACCAGACCATGCTTCCTCAGGAGTTATATTTTGCAAAGATTTAGTAGGAGTTCCATTAAGAATATAAGTGGCACAAGCCATTGCTTCAGCCCAAAATTTGTTATGCATCTCTTTTGCATGTAACATAGATCTAGCCATTTCCACAATAGTTCTATGCTTCCTTTCTGCCACACCATTTTGTTGTGGTGTATAAGGAACGGTAAGCTGATGTTTTATACCAAAAGATCTCTTAAGTAAGAATGAAAAGCATTATTAACATATTCAGTACCATTATCTATTCTAAAAATTTGAAGCTCGAAACTAGATTGTCTTTCCACAAACATATGAAATTCATAAAATGTGTCAAGAACTTAATCTTTAGTTTGCAAGAAATAAATCCAAATTCTTCGAGTAAAATCCTTCAACTTTGTAATCTTCACATAATTGAACAACTGAAAGAAGATTAGATTTCAATTCAGGAACATAAAGAACATTGTGTAATTTTCCATTTGGAACATTAACATAACCATCTCCATCAAATTTGCAACTATGATCATTAGCTAATTGAATAGGAATATTTGTAGTATAAGGTTGCAAAGAATCAAATATTTCTCTATGAGATATAACATGGTGAGAAGCCCCACTATCAATAATCCATTCTAATGCATGAGAAGCTATATAAAAAGCAGTAAAAGTACTAACACTATATAATTTAGTAATATATAATTGATGTGGTTATTTTTGTGCGATAGATTATCCAGACTAGTCCTAAGTTTAGAGCCTCCATATTGAAAAGGTTGTTAGACAACTATTTATCAGATTCGGGCTTCACAAGTGTGCTCATGTGCTTTGTGGATTATTGGAGAGTAATCTTTTTCTCTTATTCAAGTGGAAATGGTTTATCAACCATCAAACAATTTATTGGGGAGCTACCATTTTATGAAATTTCTGAGGATGCTAAGGTGACTGATTTGAGGTCATCAAGCACTAACAAATATCAGCCAAAAACATCCATGACCTTCTCTTCAAGGTGACCTTCCATCGTGGATGTGCATCAACACTTGTCATCTCGTCATTAGGTTCCTTGAAGTTGCTAGTATTGTGGTTCATTTGCTCATGGAATTCTTAGGGGATCATAATCTAGCATCTACAATTTCTATAATAACCTTCGTAATAATTTTTTTTATAAATTTGTTTTTCTAATAACAATAGACCTATTTATCCAAACTAAACCAAACATCCAAAGGAACAATCATTGGCTACAGATTGATTCTATCAAACTTGATAATAAAAAATCCTATGCTATGAATTATTATTCCTTAATTTTAAAATGACCCACTACCTATTTACATTATAAATCGAAAGTTCCATGGAAATATTTATAAATTAATAAGGCCATTTGAAAGAAAATTCTGTTGATTTCTACAATTTGGTTTCCATTACTTTCAAAAATAAATCTAACAAAAATTCTTGAAGAGAGCACTGTGTATTTCCTATTGGTATAGGAAAATGGCTGATCGAGTGTCTAGACAAGAGTTAGATTCTCATAGGGATGAATTGGTAAAAATCATATCATCCATGAGAACAAACAAATTTATTGGTGGCATTCTAGAAAATAGTATGCACCTTGTATTTTCTTCCACGTTATGCAGACATGTCTACTAGGGCAGTTGCAACTACAAATACTGATAATGGGTGTGCATAGCCTATTCCAAATCTCCTATTTCTGAACAGGCAAGGAGGATACTGGAAAAAAATGTAGAATTGGATTTACACCTGTAAATTGCATTTGATTCAAAGTTTTTAAGCCTTGAACAACCAATTGATGTCTGCAGCGTTGTAGCTTTGAATTATGTGCCGGTGGGTGGCAAAATGAAATTTAAAAATCTAAATTTATTGCACTCACCAAATAGACTGCTAATGAAAAATGGAAGAGGGATGTGTAAAAGTGGTTCCCATGTGAGACATCACACACTAATTCAAATCTTGGAGTGTGATGTTTAAGCCCAACCCTGGAATTGGTTCCTCCAACAATCAGGAAATAGCTTTGCAAATTCTGCAACTCCTTTCAACAGCTACTCTTTTGATTTTAATTCATGCGCTGAGACACTTATGAAAAACACTTGCACATTTTGAAATAACTCGCAGTGATATCAACTCACGTCGCTCTGAGAAAAGCAGCTGAAGACACAAAAAATTTATTTGAATATCAACCATAGATCAATCTTTAAAGTTGCGTACTGAACGGTGAGATTTTAGTCAATCACTTTTTAATCCATGTGGCATCCTACTGGCATTGAAAAACTCCATCAAAGGCCCACCTTCAAACCTGTTAGCTTTAAGTCTATGTGTCATCATCACACTACCGCACAATGCATAAAACAATTGCATCTTTTGATTACGCGGTAACGAAATCATCTTTACAATATCGTGTCTTAATTCCTATGGCCCCACATTTCCCTTTGTCACTGCTTCGTGGGTCTTAGCTGGAAATCAACGACCTATTAGGAAGCCCCACGTATCTCACAAATGGCTATCTAGCCATATCATTCGATATGGCTGGATGCCCATTGAACTATGCCCCATTCCGATCGAGTCATGTACTTCCGTGCCGTCAATATTTCGTACATGCAAAGTCAGTCGAGTATGGCGGCCACATTAAGTCATGTGTTTGTAGAAACAATACAAAACATTTTATAAGTTAAAAAAATTGTATAGCCTATTAAAAGCGATTCTAGTCGGTCCATAAGGCAATACATTATTTAACTTTTAAAATACACATAGACATGTGCAATGTTATTAAAATTATTTAATAATATATAAATATTTTAAGAGATAGAAAAAATATATATATATATTTTGATGAATAGTGCCTTTTCTATTAAAAAAGATTAAAGTTACATATCCACAAAAAAGGGGCCGGGGATATAAAAATCACCCCGCAGAGTTCACACGGCAAAAGCCAGAAATGAAGACTATTCATCAAAAAAACATAAGGCCATTAGGCAGCAATAGCAGTAGCAGAAGGTGGAGGATCTTTATCATCAGGTCCCCACACCTTAGTGGGATTGACAGGAGGGTCAGGAAGCGACCAACCATCATCATCTTCTTTTTCTTTTTCTTTTTCTTCCGCCCTGGGTGGGGAGATAGCAAGAGCCAGGCGGGGAAACTTGGAAGAGGTGGCAGGAGGCCAATCCCAACCCTGACGAGCACCAGGAGCATCAAGAGGAGTAGACTGCGCTAGAGCCGGCGCCCACCCAGAAGGCTGAGGAGGCGGAGAAGCCGAGCGGCGCCGCCATTGGTCCCCACCACCTCTCGGAGAGTGGTGCCAAGGAGCCTGGGACCGAGGAGTGTGCGAGCGGCGCGCTGAAGAACTGCACCCATGGCGGCGGCCTCTGGGAGGCGTACCCTCGGTAGATAGGGCATCCGGAGGCACCCGAGCAACCGTACAGGGAGCATTGCCCCAATGGTTGAGCAGCTCCTGCAGGTGAGCTACTTCAAGAGCCACTTTATTCGCTTGCACCTGAATCTGCATCATAACATTATTACATATACAAGCTTTGTTAAACAAAGCAACATTCGTATCAAGAGAGTTGTGAGAGAAAATAACAGCATTTCTATCTTTCCAAATATTAAACTTGGTCCAATTTTAGAGCTGGTTCTGACCGCATATTTAAGAGAAAATATATATTTTTATTAATATAATTATATAATTTAAAAAAAATATAATCTATAGATGAATAATAGTTTATAATTGAAATATATATCTTTATAAACTAAACAATTTAGAATGTAAATATTTTTATTTATTTCCATCCATATTAAAAATTATTTAGTTTTCCAATCAATTATAACTTTTTTTAATATATATCTTTGTTTAAAATGTTATTATTGTTTTTAATATTTATATCATATTTTTAAGTTTAAAATCTAAATTAGCTATTGTGTTTAAGTATTTTCATTTCTTATAAAATGTAACAAAAAATTAAGAATATTTTATTAAATTGACAAAAAGTTAATTAAAATTATATAAAATTATTATTATTCTTTATATTTTAAAATAATTATGTTTTAGTATTTGAAAAATAATTTAAATAGATAAGTAATAGATTCAAAAAAAATATTTGATTTAGTTTTATTTGTGTAGTGAATATATAGATAGATCTAGGTTAAAAATCTAGAAGTATATAATTTGTATTCTTAAAAATACTAAATTGAAGGAAAATATTACTCATAAAAAAAGAGTAGAAACTTTTATACTAAATAGGAATGGTAAACCAATACTTAATTGAAACTAAGTATAATTAATCTGAAAACAATAAATTGACATAGTATGGATGTTTTAACTCATATAATTGAATTGAAGTCAATACAAATAATCAAATAAAAAAAATTCTAAAATAAACAACAAATAGTCTTGTTAATCCTCTTACATGTAAATCATAAAATATTTACCTAACAACGATATGTTATATACTAATAAATAATTCAATAATGATGTAAATATTGTTGGAATAACAGAATGGTGTGTACTGAGAGGGGAGGGGTGAATCCATACCCTTAAACCTTTTTCATCAATTAACCTTTAATCCTTTAGTAATCTATTCCTTGCATTACTGACCATATTGCTTTTCTACCTTATGCATGTAATATCAAATCATAAACTTAATTGCATGTAAACATTCATGAAATGTAAGTACACATGACACAAGAATTGGTAACGTAGAAAACCCGTGTTAGAAGGTAAAAAATGCAATGGGGATGAAACCCACAAAGATTCACTATCTGCAGAATGGAAGGTGTCGGTTAAGGCTACAAGTGTGATCACTTCTGATGATCTTACCCTGTTAGGAGTGTTAACATGCTTTCAGCACCCAAATTCTAAACTTTAAGTTTGAGCCCTACAGATAAACTACTCCAAATTTTCTTATCCTTATGATCATTCGTGCAATATGCATTGTCAAATCTTGAACCTTGAACCGCAAGTTCAAAGTTCAAGATTCAATATTTCAAAATGCTTTGTGTAGGTTCAGAGTTCAAAGTTTGAAATGCAGATTCAAGCACCATAGTTCGGAAGTTTAGATTCCATGTTCGTTTCAACATAGTTTTATGGTTCGAATTCTAGATTCAAGATCAATGGTTCAAAACTCAATGGTTCAAGGTTCAAATCTCATCGTTCAAAATGCAGATTTCAAAGTTCCAAGTCCAGCCAAGTTCTCTCTTAGAATTTCAGACTGCAATATCCAAAAGATTTGGAGTTCATCACTTCAAAATAATCAGGGTGATACAAATAGTGGAAGTTGCTCAATCTCTATACTGAGGTCAATAATATGAATTCCACCAAAGATCTAAATTGTCTTTTTCATAAAGACTTCATATGGAAGAAAGTGAACAAAGGGGAACAGTACTTGGTGATAAAAGATCATGTTTTCATGTAACAAATGTAAACACTGCATATTCAATATCTGCACATAGAGAGAAAATCATTATTTGAGAGCTCAGAGGAACCCGATTCGGGCATTTTTATGATCCCATTCAACCCCTCGACGTGAAATATATAGCTTGAGATAAAACACAGTTTTGAAACTTCACCACCATGAGGCATTCCTAATTTGATGACTTGGCGACCGGGAAACTTTATGGATGTTTTGAAAGAAATAAAACTTGTCAGTGACGCATCTTAACTAAGCACAGAGGAGAACATCGAATAGCTTGACACAATGCATACAAACTGTTTGACAGAATGCCATTAGCTTCCACGCATTATCTTGGGTTAACTTAAATGTTAAAGTATCAACATTTACTTGCAAGTGCACGTCAACACAAGAACCCAAGGCTCGGATCATATCTACATTGGGTCAATGTAGCCTAGAACCTAACGTGTGAGATTAGTGGATAAAGGTTTGATAGCGGGTATGGAGAAAGTGATTAAAGCATCCATGGACTAGTATTGGTCTATCTGTTTAGGCTCTCTGATCATTTCATAAGTGATGCCCAATAGAATTACAAACAAAAGACTGAATTCTTAATGTAATATTAAATTGTATTAAGTTATGGAGGACCTGATAGAATTCAAGTCTTGACTGAGTTATCTCGATGGAGGTATGAGACTCGTGAATTAGCTTGTAGTTCATTCGTAACTAGACTTACAGTTATGAAGCTGAAGCCTCAAAAATATGGTGATATTGTCATTCTGCATATGATGCAAGCATAATAGATCCGATATTGGGCATACATTCTCATACACACCAGTGTGCATCAAAGCCTCAACCTTCCCGATGGATATCTATAGCAGTAGTTTATCTGTTTGACAGAATGCATGAACCGTATGAGCATCATATTAGCATCGATGATTGTCATAAGGAGACAGTTTTTGCAGCTCAGTCTGCATTGAATCTTTGCCATCATCGACTTGAAAGATGAAAGCCCAAAAACCCAAATGTGTTCATACATCAATCGCAAAGCCCGAGTTGAAGATATGAAGGTAAAGGTCTTTGACAAGGATGGATCGTAAAAGAGAAATCAACACTCTATTCAAAACAAACCAAAACCACTAAGATATGGCTAGAAAGCATATCAGGGAAGATATGCATTTCATTTGTCCCGTGGGTTGAATCTGGTGAGAAATGTCTAAGCAAAAGAGAAGTCAAAAAATGTCATCTTTTCATGACAGATAAGCATGCAGTGCCAACAGATACTCTTTGCATGGAGATCAGTTCGAGGATAAGTGTTCTTTGAATGAAAGAAAGCCATGTGTTGAAAATATGTGCAAGTGTCTGTTAGAGTACATAGTTAATCTTCACTTATTAATTATATCATGTTGATATTAATTAATAAGTTAGTCGTACTCTATTTTTCACTTAAGCTTTCTCTTAGGTTAGTTTTTCCCCTTTTAGGGTTTCATTCACCTTTAAGGTCGAATGCTTGTATTTTTTTTTGCATTCTCTCATAATATATTTTTGAGCTCTGACATTTTTGAGCACAAGAGGTTTATGCTTTTTCCATTTTGTTGCTTCATTCTTTGTGATAGGTTTATTGCATGCAGCTGGATCTTGGAGTTGAATTTGATATTTGATCAGTTTCTACATGGTATTAGAGCCATTCTGCTGCAGCTTGTTCAAAGTTTGCTAAAGCTGTGGATCAAGCCTTTTCTTACTAGGGTTTTTCTATCGCTTTGAAGGAGGCGCTATTTTCTGGAGCCGTTTGAGCAAAAATGGACTCCACCATTCCGTTTAGAAGGCCCAAGAGAGTCAAAATACATATAAAGTTTAACCATTTTGGTTACTATGCCCTCAGGGAAATTTTTTTGGCCTACTAGGGCCGTACGGGCACGCAAAACGAGGCAAGAAGGACAAAAAAATTTAAAAAACACATTTTTTTACGCCTAAACTAGCGCTGCCAGCACGCGTCACCGCTGGCCACCGCACCGCCCTGCGGCCACCGCGCCACCACCCGGGCCTGCCGGCTCCCCCCGGCCGCTCGGCCGCCACCTGCGCCCGGCCCGCCTGCCGTCGCCTCCCCGCCCGACCGCAACCTCCGCCGGCTGCGCCGCCCAGCCGCAGCACCACCCGCGCGCCACTCGATAGTCGCTCGGCCACCACCACCGGCAGCGGTGCCGCTCAAACAGCCTGTGATGTCCATACGGGCGTCAAATTTATCCCTGTTACTGTGTTTTTCTAGCGAGCTCACTTTTCAGAGTACCTGTCGGTGTTTTCGCCATATCTTGGGCATACGGTGTCCTTTTTTGGAAAACAAAATATCACCGGAAAGGTGTTTCCAAGCCCGTCACATTGGTATAGGTCTCATTTCCTGATTTTTCCATTTACTTACCAATTTTTGTAGTCAAAGTTGTACCTTCCTTTGTGCTCCTGTTCTGCTTCTGGAACTCAGGTTTTTTTCTTGTTTCTTGTGCTTTCATAGTAATTTGTGGTGTACGGGGGATAGTATTATACATTGTGGGGGGGTAAATTTTACTTTCTGCAATTTCCTTCAGAAAGAACCTTCTAGTTCCGTCTTATTCTTCTTCCAATGTCGGACCCCTCTGTGGCCCGACTGACACCTCATAACTACCACACATGGAAGCCACACATGACCAGACTCCTCATGTCAGGAGGTTTATGGTCCTACATGAATGCAGCTCAGCCAGTTCTTCAGAGGCCCTATGAGGCCCTTATGCACAGGAATAGGATTGATGAGGCAATGGGCCTCATTTCCATGAACATTTTAGATGGGTTGTTGTTCCACCTGGATGGTCTGACTACACCCAGGGATATGTGGGACAAGGTCTCCACCTTGTTTGGCATCATGGATCAATTCAAGATTCTCCAGATAGATGCAGAGTTCACCTCCTTGGCACCTGACTCATTCACCAGCATTGAGGACTTCTTGATGAAGTTCAAGTCTCTTCGATCTATTTTACAGGTTGCTGGAAAGCCAAAGTCAGATGATGAGTGTATCTTCCTGATACTCTCCAAGCTTCATGGTCCTTATCAGATTTTCACTTCTACCTTCTACTCCACTATGGATGCACTAGGTGCACGACATGTTATGCCCTATTTTGAGACCTTCTGTGATAGGTTAAATCGTGATCAGTCCAAGCTCAGTTAGATGGATTTTCTTATAGGTTCATAATCACAGGCATTGCTTGCCAAGTCATCTCAGGATACACAGAAGCTGAAGCTGAAGTAGATATAAGATTCCTCTTCTCAGCACTCTACTAGCCCACCATCTTCTTCTAAGAAGGAGAAACAGAATACTCAGAACCCCACTTGTTCTTATTGTCAGAAGGGGCCCCATGATGAGTCCCAGTGTTTTCAGAAGAGATTCGATGGCTATGAGAAATAGATTGTAGATTTGCAAGCTCTCCTTCAGAAGAGCACTATTTCCTCTCCATCCTCTTCCACCTCACAGGGGTCTTCTTTTCAGTCTTCTGCCTCTTCTTCAACATCTGGACAGGATTTTGGACAGGGTCATGCATTACGGGATTCCATTGCATCCCCTTCATAGGTCCCTTAGATACTAGATTCAGGTGCTTCTCACCATATGGCATCTTCTCAGGATTTTCTCTCTTCTTTTGAGGCTTCTCCTATTCCTCATATTCTCACGGGGAATAACACTGTACAGACAGTTTGTAGGACAGGTTCAGTCAGCATTCAGGATGGAACATTCAATGATGTATTGTATGTTCCATCTCTATCGGCAAACCTTCTCTCAATTTATCAGATTACTCGCAGTGGATCAGGGAAGATAATTGAGTTCATGGTAGATTTAGTCTTCATCAGGGATAGTGCGAAAGGAGGCATTATTGCTACAGGGATAGTTGATCATTCCACTTGTCTCTACACCTTCTCTCACTTTGGTCCACCATCTCCATTGTTGGAGCATAGCTCTCCTCTTCCGCGAGAGCATCATGTGGTGTAGTCAGGTCACTTGAACCTTTGTGTTGTTCCTGAGACCACTGCTGTGACTGTCACACCACATCTTGCTGAGGTTCTTTCTCTTCAGCAGGACTTGCCTTTAGCACTACCAGACCCTCTAGCTCCATTCATCAAGCCACCAGGTACAGTTGTTGAGGCTTCTATAGAGGAAACTCATCTCCTCTCTCATGACAGTGCCAACACACCTGCCATACCACTTGCATTGGCGATTCCATTTTAGGATCCTTGTGTCTTCTCTTTTGAGCATTAGCTCAGCCTTCTAGTGACACCTCATCTTTCGAGGTCACCTCTTCAGTGCTCACTTCCTTTCACTCCTTTGTCTTGGAGTCCTGGTGGTTTGTTCATTGATCCAGGGGTTCTTTCATTCTGGGGGGGCTTTGGAGCCTCGACCCTCTCTCACGGGGGGGTTGGCAGTACGCATTGTACTTATGGCTTTGAGAGAGTCTCTTGAAGTCATTCTTTTTGTCTTTGCTTTCTTTTATATCTCTTTTTGGAGAGGAGTTTTTCCCACTGGGTTTTCTCCTTTGTCTTCGGTTTACAGAGATTTCCTTGTTTGGGCACCTGATCAGGCCTTGTTGCCGGGATCCTCTTTTCCTGCTTTCTTAGCTGTGCTAGGTTTGCTTACCTCCCGAGCTTCGCTTAAGGGGGGGTGTTAGAGTACATAGTTAATCTTCACTTATTAATTATATCATGTTGATATTAATTAATAAGTTAGTCGTACTCTATTTTTCACTTAAGCTTTCTCTTAGGTTAGTTTTTCCCCTTTTAGGGTTTCATTCACCTTTAAGGTCGATTGCTTGTATTTGTTTTTGCATTCTCTCATAATATATTTTTGAGCTCTGACATTTTTGAGCACAAGAGGTTTTTGCTTTTTCCATTTTGTTGCTTCATTCTTTGTGACAAGTTTATTGCATGCAGCTGGATCTTGGAGTTGAATATAATATTTGATCAGTTTCTACAGTGTCGTAGATCGATAAGATGCTTACATTTTTTAGGGGTCTATATGTGAAATAGAGATTGTTGTATTGACATATGTTGCCAAATCCAAATATTGAAGAGGGGATTTTGGAATTTAAAGAATTATCTGAGAAGAGTTATCTCCACATAAAAGAGGGTGAGACAACATGTTCCTAAGAAAGATATCTCTCTCATCATGAGCCACTTGTCAAGTGTAATGATATAGAAACACATAGCCCAATCCTACCATTGGTGCCCGGTCATCCGTGTTAAAATCCCTATTGAAAAGTGGTATTATATTGTAATGGGAAGGGAGAATCACAAAAGGTAGAGTATGTTAAAGAAAAGGGTCATATTTTTCCAAGATTCAGTTATTTAAACCGAATAGTACTTTCGGAGAATCAGTTTTAATAACTAAAAGGGGAGACCTATCGGGGAAAAAGATAAATATGCGAGTGAAAGAGATGCAGGGTGTTCTTCTTTTTTTGAAATTTAGTCGACTACAGACAGGAGGAGAAATCATTTTATGATATTATTGTAATAGAGGGGTTATGGGAATTAACTTAATATTCTGTATTTCAATTGTATTTGCAGGGATAGTTGAATCTTGTGGTTTTCTGTTATGCATTTATAATAAAGATAGGTTGTGTTTATTAGATCTTGTTGTCTGAAGATGTAATTCTTGGATTGGAATGAATCATGTGGTAATTCCTTTCATATTTTAGATGCAGTCTTGCATTGTCATTTATGGTTTACAGAATAGAATGTTATTCCCTCTCATTTTCCTCTGTGATATTGAAAGGTTAAAAAGGCAAGTCTTGTGGCTTCTTTCTTTCTTTCAATCCTATTTAAGTTATCAAATCTTATAAACACATTCAATTCATGTTTATGGATGAATTTCGAAAATCCTTTTGTGTCTTCAGGTTAAAGACATAACCCACTTTTAAGTCACTGTAAATATTTAAAGAAGGGAGTTGTACCTCACAATTCAAAGGAGGGTTATCAATCTATGATAACTCGTCCATCTGTTAGTTAGTTTATCTTCTTATTTTGGGCATTTGAGAGTCATTTGTAAGTTTTTTTCAAGAAGAAAAATCTGTTTACTAAAAAGGAGTAACATTTTAGATTGGTTAGGTCTACTCTGTTAAGAGATTTAGCAACATTTTTTAGTGTGCACTCGATTAAGAGATTTACAATAGGATTGTTAAATCCACCTTCATGAAGGATTTCTTCTATTTTCTACACTTGTTAGAATGCAGTCAAAAATACTTATTGACCTGATTATATGCAATCTTGAATTGCTGAGTACAGATCCTTTAAGTTCACAATGTATGTGTATCACCTATAGTGATTGATTAATACCTCTGTTATGCTCGGTAGCCTTGAATCTTGTTCTTCATAACTAATTTCATATTTTGGTGTCCTTCTGCATGAAACTCTCTATCTGATCCTTAAATGTACTCTACAGATACAATCATTATCACATCATCTTGTTCTTATTGATTACTGCATCTATTTATACAATAAATTGACCTATCTAGGTTTCACACTTTACAATAAAAAGTCTATGATCAAAGGTTTACAACTTGACCTTGATCTCCTAGTTTGCATGTTTACAATCAATTAGAGTGATTAAAACAATTACATATGCTTTAATTTTCCCTCAAGAAATGGTTTTAAAGCTAAGCATAAAGCTAAATATAAAACTCAAGTGTTTTATCAGATGTGTAACTCAGATCCACATTTCTCAAAAATAAAATTGTCTCTCGGTAGACTGGTGCTCGGGTTGCTCTATAGTCTGTGTTTTCGGGTTCCTCTATGAATGGCTGAATGCTATCACTCGATGATTAGTAAATCGACAGTCCAAAAACTATTTCCTTTGTATACTAATGAAAAATATGACCCGTTAGGATTATCAATCTCCCCCTTTGACATTCGTATCAAAAACTGATATGTGCAAAACTAAAATGTTTATTATATACACCAAGTGTTTACCTTGCTAATATGACTCCCCCTATATGCATGCCTCGATATAGTATATGTATATGTTTCTCCTTTTATAGTATATATACATATATTTCCCCTTTTATCATTTCCCCCTTTCACCTTATCATTTCCCCCTTTATCATATCATTTCCCCCTTTTTTGAAAATAATGACAAAGGTGTAATACTTACAACTTGTCAAAAATGCGGGAATGGGATTTTTGAATGTCCTCCATTTGCTTCTCCCATTTCTCTTTGAGGTGCTCAAGGGTCGTGATCTCTAAGGTGATTCCGACATGCATATAATATATGTTCTCTGTAACAGACATCTCTGGGGTGGCAATCAATGTTCTTGCCGAAGTCATATGTTGTAACAATAGTGTGAGATTTGGGAGTAACATAGCCAGCAACTTGGTTAACTCATCTCGGATTCTACTTTCTACCTTTTGTAGTTCAAGTCTCAACCTTTTTTCTTCTACAATTTTTTCATAATGCAACTTGAATGCATTTTCATCGGTTGTGAGACCTTGTGCACTGGCCTTAAGATCTTCATCAGTTTTGGCCAACTTGTCACTATGCTCGGTAGTGAAAGTTTCTAATGTGCACAACTATTGAATTATGTTGACTACTTCTGATATTATCAGTTCTATAGTAGTAACTAATTCAAAAAGTCTTACCTTTTGTTCTACCACTTCCTGGTTGATTTTCTCTGTAAGCTTATATTGACACTTTTGTTCAGCACGATCCTCTATTACCTTGTCTGCATCTACATTATGTGATGTGATGACATCGGTAAGAACTACTAATTGATCAAGTATAGGAGAATTTTGATCAATTTCTATGCCAGGTGGTACAATTTGTAATAAAATTTCCTTTGTGCTCTCCAAGACTTGTGAGTTCTTGTGCTCCTTCCTGAGCTTGTCCTGAATTGCCTTTCTTTTACAAAGTTCACCATAATTTGTCAGTGACTCTTGATCTGATGTCCTAGGATCAAAGTCTGGTATGTCAATGATTTCATCCAATGTTACTGGAGCTTTTCTCTTCTTCTTCTTCTTCTTCTTCTTCTTTGGAATTATGGTGGAAGCAGTTGTATGAAGTACCATAGAAAGATCCTTTGCTGGGTCTGATGTACTTGGTGAGGCTTTGGAGGTGTTGTGCCTTTAACCCACTGCTCGGTATTCACCTGTTGGTTGGTAGTAGATGTCTCTACATCAACCTTGTCTTTTTCAGTAGTCTTTTCTTCCTCAGTGTACTTTGCAGTGCCATCACCCTATTTTTATTCTCCACTTGCATCTTGCTGCTCTTCATTTGTATCTTTCTTTTCATCATTTGTGCTTTTCTGCTCCCATCACCCTTATCCTCGGGTATGCTTGCATCATGGTCAGGTGTCTTCTCCTTTTCTTCTGAGATGATATTGATAGCTTGTATCAATAATGGCATTTGACCTGGTATAGTGACTTGTGTAACATCCATTGTAGTGTCTTGTTCCTTGGTTTGCTTGGTGGTAATAGTGTCATCTTCATCTGCGTTTACTTCATCTGCAGGATCACCTCCAGTGATATCTATTATAGTTATATCTTTGATTGTTTCATCTGTTGTATCCCCTAATGATTGTAGAATTTGAGGTATGCCATTTATTGTCTTACTTGATTCTATTTTCAATTCAACTGGATTGACATCCTCAGTGTCATTTATGAAGATGTGTTTAGGGCTCGGTGTAGCTTCTTTTTCTTCATAATGAAGCTTCTCGGTAAGAGATAATACTTTCTTGGGTGCACTCAGAATTTCATTCCAAATGTCATTGGTTTGTTTGTCAAGCTCCTCTATCTTGCCTTCAAGTACTTGTATGCTCTCATTTTAGCTGAGAAATTCTTTGAATTCTCCTTCATTGTTTCATCAATTTCTTCCATCTTTGACTTGGGTGGCATAATTGTAACTAGGGATCTTTCCCTTAGCTGTTTCTCCATTTTTAGTACATATGTCCACCTTGCTGATGTTAGAGTAATCATTAGTTTGCTTATTAATTAAATCATGTTGATTTAATTAATTAAGTTATTACTCTTTAGTGCTTAAGCTTTCTCTTAGGTGCATTAATAATTAATTCTTTTATTAATTATTAATGTGCAACCTAGCTTTTTTAGGCTTTAGGGTTTTGTTCACCTTTATAGGTTGAACCTTGTAATTCTTTTTTCATTAATTTCGATGATAATTTTGCTCTCACATTTTGAGTAACTTTTGAGTTCTGCTTTTTCCTCCTTCTGCTTCTCTCTTGTAACAGGTTATTTGCATGCAGGTATTCTTGGCATTCTATGGATTTGTATTTCTCAAATCCTACATGGTATCAGAGCCACACTGCTACTGCCTGGTCTAGGGTTTGTGAAGTTTTGATTCGAGGGCAAAAACCATAGCTTTTCTAGGGTTTCTTTTTCATTATGGAAGAGACACTTTTTTCTGGAGCAATTTAAGCTAAAACGCACACCACCATTGCGCTCAGAAGGCCTGGGAGAGTTAATTTTCATATAAATTTTGCCGTTTTTTGCCACAGTAGCCTCTGGGAAATTTTTTCTCTCTCTCAGCTCTTACAGCTCAAATTTCAAGGTGAAAAACATTCAAAAAAATCAAAAAATTAGAAAAAACAAATTTTTGTTTTTGCAAAGCTTTTTTAAAAAAAAAACAATGTTTCTAAATGTTTGTTGAAAAAAAAATCTTTTTGCAAACAAAAAAAGGTGCGTACCTTTTCAAAAGTACCCTCATGTGCACCAAGGTATGCATATGCAGGAGTGATGTCAGCGGCCGCAGGTCATAGACTGTGATTAAATTTGACATTCATGAAACTGTCACACAGTTTTGACACTTCTTCAAAAAAGGCAGCCTTCAGTGTTTTGGCCATATCTTTTGCATATGGTGTCCGTTTTCAAAAAATAAAATATCGCCGGAAAGCTCTTTCCGAGCCGGAGATGATGATGCTAGTTTTGTATGCCTATTTGGTAATTTGAATACCTATTTTTAGTGTCAAATTTTCAGCTTCCGCTTCCCTCCTCCTTGCACCAGGTTTTTCTCTAAATGTAGTGAGGTCAGATTTCTCAGTTTGTTTTTCATTTAGAAGAGTTATCATGGGTTTTTCTACTCACCCTTCAGTTGTTATTCTGGAACGGGGTAATTATGAGTCATGGGCAAAGGGTATACTTACACATTGTA
>MU228017.1:186399-199683 GCA_018584345.1 Thuja plicata
GTGAGCGATGACCAAATCCTTGACTTCATTTTAAGTCTATCACATACTCGCAAGCTTACTTTTCATTATACCTGAGTCTGGGTGACTGAGCGACAATGCCTCTTATCTTTCATCTGATTCCTTAATCACACACTCACTGAATTTTAACACTGCACTTTTTGATCTGAGCAGGTGAGCGATGATTCATTCCTTTACTGACTGCTCTATCTGGTTGCACACTCGTGAGCTCTTTTACTTCAGCTTTATCTCCTGCGCGACTACGCGATGATATCTGTTTTCTCCTTTGTCGCCAACTCGCGGACTATTTTTTTCATTAGCTCAAAGCATCAGCGAGTGAGCGATATTTGTCCTCTTTTGACTCGTCACACAGTCGCGAGCTATTTTGCTGTTACCTTCATAGACTGGCGAGTGAGTGATGTCTTTCATCTTTCAACTCATCGTATACTCGCAAACTAAATTTTCTTTCTCTGTCACTGTCGGCGAGTGTGCGATTATCTCTTTTCTTTCCTCGTCGCACCCTCGCGAGCTATGTTCCTTCCATCTCTTTTTATCAGTGACTGAGCGATGCTTTATGTTCTTCTGACTCATCGCACAACCGGGAGTTGATTTCCCTTTTTTTTGCATTGATTAGCGAGTGAGCGATGCATTTGACTGATCTCCTTTGTCGCTCGGTTGCAAACTATTATGAATTTTGAAAATGACCTGTGCGACTATGCGATTGCATCTTCAAATCGGTGCTTTCTACCTTCGTCGCGTACTTGCTCTGCAAAATACACATGAGTTAAAACCTATGCGAGTGAGCGACCACTTGAACATGACCTCGTTGCACGATCGCGCAACTTATTCCACTGACATAAAATGGTGAGCGAGTATGCGACTACTTGAGACTTAAACAGGAATCACTCAGTCGTAGAGCATGAGATAAACAGGATAACATTACCGCGAGTGCGTGACTTACGTAACTTTAACCCATCGCTGATTCGCAGACCTATTACTTGACCTTGATAAAACATCATGATTGTGCAATTTGCAATGCAAAGCAGCTCGTCGCCCACTCACGCACAGACCAAAACTAAACATATGGAGATCGTGATTGCGCGAATCTCCTTCTCAGACAGCTCGTCGCACAGTCGCAAGACTTAAAGACTCTTTTCAAAGACTGATGCGACAGAGCGACTAAACATAAATCATGACTTAAAAAGGTTATTGACTATTTTTTGCGTGGTAAAGCATGGAATTTGAATCCAGAAAGCGCGGGAAAAGCTTAGAACCAAGAATTTCAAAATTTTTTACAGGGCAATGCTAACAGGATGTATTTCCTTCTTTTTCTCGGTGTTTTCTTCTCGGTTTGAGGCTTTCTTTTATAGGTCTTGACAGTACCTTTCTTCACAGGTGTTGAGTCTGCATCTTTGGTAGTATTATTCTGTGTTCTTGATGAAGCTCTCACATTTTCTACCTTTGCCTTCTTGGCTGGTGGTGCATCTGAATCAGTTGACTCAGAGTCACTCAAATTTTCATCTTCACCTACGGGTGACTATCCCTCGATGACATCTTGTTGTTCTGATCCTTCAACATTAACTGACAATTTCTTCTCAAGTGTCTTTACCATTTTAGTCTTCTTTCTGTCGATCTTCTTCACTACTAGGCCAATTTTTATTCTAGCCTTAGCTTCCTCATAAGTTCCAAACATGCTCTATGTTTTGTCCACTATTTCATTTAGCAAGGATTCAATAGCCTCAATGGCTTGATCAATGTTGATTTCATACTCAATAGGTGGTAACCATGTTGTCCTCGGTACAACTAGTTTTATTAAAGTGGTGTCGGTATCCACTATGAAACAAATATCATCCTTATACTATTCCACCAGTTGTTCAGGTATCCTCATTCTTTTTTGCATTCTGTCCTTGAAGGTAGTGAAGTATGCATCCATGAATGATGTAAAATATTCCCCTAGTGACTTAATATATTCATTAATCTATGTAGTAATTGGTCGGGTAGTGTCCCAATTGACATTACTGACAGATGGGAAGAATTTCTTGAAATAGAAAAATGTACACATGAGGAGTGATCCAAACTTACATGAATTGGACCTTGTTGACCTAATTATCCTCATGTTCTCCTCTAGTTTCTTCAGTAGAAGCTTGGATAGGTCCAACTGTAATCCCTTCTTCACAATCTTGTAGGCAGTGTCAACTGCTCCACATCCTATGCTATTCAGTCTGCTAGCTTGGAATACCTTGTATCCCAGTACACATACACCAAAATTCATCTCT
Organism: Thuja plicata; assembly: GCA_018584345.1. Taxonomy (NCBI): domain Eukaryota; kingdom Viridiplantae; phylum Streptophyta; class Pinopsida; order Cupressales; family Cupressaceae; genus Thuja; species Thuja plicata. The sequence goes on from MU228017.1 coordinate 188,673, forward strand.
GGGTAAGTGATGGAATTAACCTTTAAACCTCTGTCATCCCATACTACACCTCTTAATTTCTCAAGCTCGGGGCGAGAAATATGTTATAGGGATTTACCTTGTCAGTTACTAGATACCGATTACTGCATGTATTACATCCTTGGTGATTGGTTTCAGTTCATCCAACCACATTTTGTTGTCATGTACTTGGCTGAGTACTATCCGAATCCACTCGGTTTTAAAGTCTTTTGGAAAAATTGGGGCATTTGTTAACCCTTTTACCTCTATGTTCTTGGGTTCATCTTTAATGTTTCCATATGTGCAAAGCTTCTTCTAAGCTTCTTTAACTTCAAGATCTCTGATTTCTGCAACTTTGTAGTGGATATATGATCAGACATCCTCGACTAGCAAAACCCTAGGAGGTATGCTTGAGAATGCTCCTTGGTCGTCAGTTTGTGAAGCAACCTCTGGGCAAAATTTATACTTGGGCTCTTCACAAGTTGAGTTCTTGATTAGATTGAGCTTCTTGTCCTTCGCATTCTTGATCTTGGAGACACGCGATGTGGTTGCCATATTTCTTGAAATTAGGGCTTCCGTAAAAAAGCTGTGAGGTCAGTGAGTTTAGATACTCACATGATCTTAGATGTAGATGATGGAAATTTGTTGCAGTAGTCGCGAATATGCTTGTGAATCTATCTACAATCTGGTTTCTCCTTGTGCGTTCTTCTTTTTTCTGTTGTTCACTCTTAAATGCTTGGTGAATGAATGAGATTTTCATCGCCCTTTTATAAACAATGCCCTGGGTGGTGCAATAAATGCTTCACCTACTTCTTGATAATGATGATGCTCAGGCATCATACAAAATTTATCCTCAGTGATGTACACGCTGGGGTAAGTGATAACTTGGTTTCACTTTTCACATGTTCATCGACGACGCTCGGTATGTAGTGAAACTTGATTGTCTTTCACTTGATTATCGATGATGCTCAGTTTACATTGACAAAATGGCTTTTATATGTATACCGATGATTCTCGGTATGTATTAACCAACAAGATTAGATTTACAAATTCATAACAAGTAATACCATAGTGCATCTTCATTCATGCTAATTTGGCATACTATCAATGAATATAGGAACTGATGTAAAATATAGCTTTGTATAGTGTAGTTCCATACTTACTTGTTTTGCTTAGGTGGGGGTGGTGATATCACCAGATCCATTGGATGAGGTGTCACCAACTGTAGTGCTCGGTCCAGCATCATCTTTGTTTGAATCTTCCCTCCACATTTTATTTCTCATTCTCTTGATTTCTTCAATTGTGTTCCCATTAGAAAAAGTGCTTGACTCTGTCACTCAGTCTCTGCAGTCTTTGCTTAGATGACCAACCTTATGACAGTGTAAGCATGCCATTCTAGAGTTAGTCCATTTTCTAGACCTTTGTATACATTTCCTCATGCAGTTTGTAGCTATGTGTTCATATCTACCACATGCTGTGCAATTTTCCCATGTTTTTTAATCCCAAACATATGAGTTACCGACTCTTCTCAGTTGATGAGCATTTTCTCGTTCTTTTGGTTTCCATGCTTTCTTTTTCTTCTTCCTACATTCAAGAGATGTGTGCGCATGCATTTTGCAAGTGGAATAATATTTTTCCATGTAGGATTCCTTCTTAGGTTGTTTCACCTTAGATTCGCATTCATGTGCTTTGTGTCCTTTCTTGTTACAGTTATAACATTTACCAATGAATGTAGAAGTGGATTTAGGAATACCTTTAGCTTTGCTCCTGCAAATATTTGATGTGTGACCTGGTTTTCCACAGTGATTGCATGAATTCTTCCTTGGTCTTGGATTTGTGTAGACATATTTTTTATCAGCTTGGTATGATGTTTCTCCATGCTCGGTATACCCTAAACCGATATTATTGTTGAGTCTCCTTTACCCATTCAGAAAATCATCCATTCTTTTTGTGCTCTCTTCACCTTTCTTGATCATATCATTATGATGTTGCTGAATCCTTACTTCATGCTTTAGTTTTTCATTTTATTCTCTTAGCTCACAAATAGCTTCCAAATTTCCATTAAGTTCTATGTTCACTCGGTTGGCCTCATGACTCATGAGAACTATCTTATTGGTGATCTCATGATGATGTTTAGTTAGTCTCTCTCTCTCTCTCTCTCTCTCTCTCTCTCTCTCTCTCATATCTTTTTTTGATCTTCCTCCTGTCATCAATAGCTAATGTTCTTTCTTGTTCAGCTTGTCTAGCATCATTCATTACATAAATCACCCTTACCATCTATGTCTCTTGACCGATTTGTAGTGATTTCACTTGTTCAGTTAGATGTTGATTGATTTCTTTCAGATTTGTAATGCTTCCTTCTGATGTGTTAGATGTATTGCAAGATGTAGATCCTGATGACTCAAATAAATCAGGTATCTCTTCTTCATGATAGTCTGTTTCATTAAAACGATATGCCATAACCTTTCTTTCATCAAGTAGTTCTCTCATCTTTCTTCTTGCTTCTTTGTATTGCTCATAGAAGATCTGTATCTGCAATATCTAATTCTCAATATTCTTATCAAGCTTATACCTTTCCATTGTATGATATTTTATCTCAAGTGATTTAAACTTTTCCAAATAAGATATTTAGCTCTGATACCAATTGTTGGAATAATGGAATGGTGTGTACTGAGAGGGGAGGGGTGAATCAGTACCCTTAATTTTTTTTCATCAATTAACCTTTAACCCTTTAGTAATCTATTCCTTGCATTACCAACCATATTTCTTTTCTACCTTATGCATGTAATATCAAATCATAAACTTAATTGCATGTAAACATTCATGAAATGTAAGTACACACGACACAAGAATTGGTAACGCAGAAAACCCCTGTTAGTAGGTAAAAAATGCGGTGGGGATGAAACCCACAAAGATTCACTATCTGCAGAATGGAAGGTGTCGGTTATGGCTACAAGTGTGATCACTTCTGATGATCTTACCTTGTTAGGAGTAACATTTTAGACTAGTTAGTTCTACTATGTTAAGAAATTTAGCAATACTATTTAGTGTACACTCGGTTAAGATATTTACAATAGGATTGTTAAATCCACCATCTTAAAGGATTTCTTTTATTTGCTACACTTGTTAGAATGTAGTAAAAAATATTTAATTGACCTGATTATATGCAATCTTGAATTTCTGAGTACACATCCTTTAAGTTCACAATGTATGTGTATCACCTATAGTGATTGATTAATACCTTTTTTCTTCTCGGTAGCCTTGAATCCTGTTCTTCATAACTAATTTCATATTTTGCTGTCCTTCTGCATGAAACTCTTTGTCTGATCCTTAGATGTACTCTATGGCTACAATCATCATCACATCATCTTGTTCTGATTGATTACTACATCTATTTATACAATGAATTGAGCTATTTAGGTTTCGCGCTTTACAATGAAAACTCTATGATCAAAGGTTTAGAACTTGACCTTGATTTCCTAGTTTGCATGTTTACAATCAGTTAGACTGATTAAAACAATTACATTTGCTTTACTTGTCCCTCAAGAAATGGTTTTAAACCTAAGCATAAAGCTAAATATAAAACTAAGTGTTTTATCTGACGTGTAACTCAGATCCACATTTCTCATAAATAAAATTGTCTCTCAATAGACTGGTGCTCGGGTTGCTCTGTAGTCTGTGTTGTAAGGTTCCTCTATGAATGACTAAATGCTGTCACTCGGTGATTAGTAAACTAATAGTCCAAAAATGGTTTCCTTTGTATACTAATGGAAAATATGATGTGTTAGGATTATAAATCACATGTTAATTAGGAAGATATGTAAAATCATAAAATATTTACCTAACAAGGATATGTTATATACTAATAATTAATTCAATAATGATATAAATATCACATGTTAATTAGGAAGATATGTAAACTCAGAAAATATTTACCTAAAATAATTAATTCACTCATTATATAAATAACACATGACTTAGAAGTAATTGTTTGATTATCTCTCAAAAAGAAATCTATGAGGTGAAATTTTCCACATATATAATAGTGGTCTAACTCAAAAATACAATATATAGTTGATGTCTATATCTTAAATCCACAATCTATATCATGTTCCTCCATATAGATATCATCAACACTTGCAAATAGATTGATTGTGTTCATTATTGTTAGTATTTGGTTAAGATCAATAGAAAAGGGTAACATATGTTCTTGATTTTTTTGGTTCGTCATCTAATCTATAAAATAATATTTTGTTGGTAACAATTCTATGGGGGGTTTATTACTAAATGAATTCCCTTTAGAATAGTAGGGGCGTGTGGGTTCTTGATAACATGCATATTTAACACATCAACTTAGATAAACTTAAATTATAAACTAAAGACTAAAAATTGATTATTTTTAATTTTATAAATTTTTTACTTTAAATGAAATTTAATTTTTCAAGTTTATAGGGAGAGAGATTTTCTTAATATAGGAGCAGAAAAACCTTTTTCATGTCGAGGCTCTGCAACTCTGCAACTTGAGCCTGCATGGTGCTTATTCGGCCATCCATACACAAAGGGTCTTTGATGAGATATATGCCCTCTATTAAAGATGGATTCCTCATCTGACAACATTATTTCTGCTCCTAAAGATGCTACGAAGAAGACTATAGATGGCTCTCAACCCTCTGCAACTTGTGACTGTCCTCCCAAGACTTTCAGACAAGCCCTGGTGAATGCAGAGACCAACAAAAATGGAGCAAAGTTCCTCCAGCTTCCCCAGGAAACCAAATTCGGCGAAGCTGATGGACATGAACCAGGAGGTAAGGCTTCATGCCCTAAACCACTTATTGTTTCTCCTAATTCCATTATGAATGATTTAATTAAGGAGGAAAGAAACAAGCTTTGTGATACTACTATTTTTTTGGTTGTTCAAGACATCCATAGGATACCTTCATGAGTTTATTTAAATAATTAGCTGCATCTTGTCTCGAGTTCAAAACTAGTGCTCAATTTTTTATTATGTAGGATGATCTAGAAAGGCCTATTTATTATCATCTTTAATGACCTTATTAGCCAAAAAATGGTTTTCGATAGGTAGTTTTGGTCCATCAAAGCCTGTAGCTTTCATGCCCTTATTTGGTCATGGTATACAAACTTCGACGAGATCATGGCCCTCTCCTTCCCATAGTGGATTACCAAAAAGAACATTCCCCCATTTCTTTCGAAAGTACTTCCAGATGCTTTCGACTCCCTTGGTAGAGTCATCCGTATTGATCAATCCAATGTTTTACTACCGCTTATGGATGGTAGGATTCTTCTCTCTCTAAAAGCTAGTGTGGACATCCCCAAAACCCTAATCTTTGATCTAGAAGGAGAACACCTTTCTTTCCCTCTGGAGTATTTAGGAGGACTCAACGCGTGCTTTCTGTGCAAGAAAGATGGACATAGAAGGAAACATTTATCGCTCATTGCCAAGAAATCTCACCCTCGAACTCCCCTTAGAGATTTTTTTGCTAACCATACTCAAGATAACCCTAGCATCAATCCCCCACCCCCACCATTACACATTGTTTCAACTTGTCACCGATTGCCACCCCAGAATCTACCTCGAACCCCTCTATTTTTCCTGACCCCATTTCTCCTTCCCTTGATGCTCTCTCTACTTCCTTGGGTCTATCTAACTCTTAACCTAACTCTCAAATCTCACCAGATGCAACCAACAGTGAGGGTAAATTTTCTCCCACCCCTAGGAATAGAAACAAAAGATGTTCCAAGAGTGCAAAACAATTGGCCTTGGATAGAATCAAAAGAAATGAAGGACCTTTCAAGAGGAGGAGAGGTAATGTAAATGAGAAACTTGTAGACCAACCTCCCCCTCTAGATGACCCCATCTAGAAAAATAAGGATAAAATGGGGAGTATTGTTGAGAAGACCTCAGATGAGGTAAGCTTGGGGCCATGGATAAGGAGCAAGATGAAATGGATACTTCTGAGATTACCACAGTTGCTTGTAAAAGTGTACCTTCTTCCAAGAATTCTCTTCATGAATTTGACCTCCTTGTCATCATGGATAAACCCCCAGACCCCCCCTTACCCTTCCTCTATCTAAACCTTTTAAACATGCCCCCCTATTACCCTTGATGGTATGGATGATTTCATCTTGAGAGAAGGTGAGGCCACACGGATCCACACTCAGGGCTCTTCACTCAAAGAAGTGTTCAGTGAACATGGTTTTAACCAAAATTGGGCCATTGTCCCATTTGTTAATAGCCCCTGGGAGGAAGTACTTAAATTCAATATAAATAAAAGGGTCCCCAAAGTCAGTAGCTCTCTGCCTAAATAAGGTATCCCCATGGAGGAAGGGGACACCTCAGGACCCATATGTTGTAAGAATAAAAGAGGTAGACCATGAGGCTCAAGTAATAAGAAAGATCCTAGAGAGGTGCAACCCAATGAGATCCCTAAATGCTTCTCAAGCTTTAGGAACAATGCTAAACCCCCCACATGACCTCTATGGATCTCAAAATTGCCTCTTGGAATGTCAGAGGACTAGAATCCTCAGACAAAAAGTACATAGTCTAGAGGTTTATAAGAACCAATAAGGATATTGATTGCCTAATGCTCCAATAAGTCAAAGCTAAATTTTTTTATCTTGACATCTCTCTCAAGTGCATTTGGAGAGAAGCCACAACATTCTCCACTTCTAACTACAGGGGAAAAGGAGGCACCTCCATCCTCCTTAGCCCCGAGTGGGCTAAGAAAGTAATAAACTAGGGTATCTCACCTTGTAACAGAGTAGTCTGGATTATTCTTGAGGAGAATAGATTCAAATTTGGTATATGCTCCATCTATGCCCCTAATGATTATAGGGAAAGAACCAAACTATGGAAGTGGCTCTTCTTGTTGGAAGACATCCCTTGGATCATAGGGGTAGACTTTAATATGGTAATCAACCCTCAACACAAGTTAGGGGGAAACAAATTGGAATGGAAAGGAAATGCACAATTCTTCTGGAACAAATTCCTAAACAAACACAAACTCATTGAACCCTTAAGTGGCTTCAAGGATGACCATAAAGACATATGGTACACCTGGTGCAACTACCAATAGAATAAAAAAAGAATCTACTCTATATTGGAATGATTCTATTTTCATAAGGAAGCCCTTAAATTCCATAAAGATGATGTGGGCAGAGCTATCAGAGTCACCCCCTACACACTCTCTAACCACCACCCAATAAGTGCCAGATTCTTATCCTTTAGACTCCTCCCTAAGAGAAGTACAGGGCATGATTCATTTTTCCTCAACACCTCCCTACTAGATGATCCAAGAATGGGAAATGCTATCCTCATGATTAAGTGGTTCAATGAAAATGTAGCTAGTCACTGTGGTGCAAGGGATAAGGGGGCCCAAAACATCACCAGTTGGAGGGCCCTCTTCAAATATGCAGGGGGAAAAAAATCTAGAGATGCTAGATGGACTAAAAATGCCCTACAAGATGAAATTTCCAAGGCAGAACTTGATCTACAACTCAACCCCTCCTCAAAAGTACTCACTCTAAAGATCTATAATACTAAGGATGAACTAAGTAAAATCTAAAATTCAAAACTCAAGGGCACTAAGATCAGTTCCAGATCCAACTAGGTGGAACATGGTGATAGAGGGTCCAAATATTTCTTTAACCTCCTTAAACAGAAAGAAGCAAGAAGCAACATTGAGGAAATCTGGGTAGAAGGAGACAAAATCACTAATCTCAAGTAGATTATCCTTTCCTTGAAAAATTTCTACCACTCACTCTTCACATCTGAAGATAATGGTCTTGAGATGTCAAAAGCTAGAGCCAGGATCATTCAAGTGATCCCTAGGAAAGTAAGTGAGGAGGACTCTTATTTACTCATCTTACCTATTAAATTGGATGAGATCAAGGATTTCATTTCTCAGATGGCTATGGGGGAAGCCCCTGGTGCTGATGGGATCCCGATAGAATTCTATAAGAAGCATATGGATTGGATTGCCCAAGACCTAATGGAGGTGTACAATGAAGCCTTCCAGCAGGGAGCACTGGGGAAAGACATCAACTATGGTGTAATTAAACTTATCTCCAAAGAAGGAGATAAATCTCTTATTAAGAACTGGAGACCTATAACACTTCTTAACACCTCATATAAAATCATTGCCAAAGTTTTGGCTTCCAGACTCAAAAAATTGCTTCCCAAAATTATTGATTACAGCCAAATAGGTTTTGTGAAAGGCAGATATACACTGGAAAATGTGGTTACTTGCTGGGAAGCCATGGAATGGGATAAAGATACTAACCAAAAATCATGCATGCTCCTTCTAGACTATGAAAAGACATATGACAAAATTGAGTGGGGTTTCATCTACATAATGATGAGCTCTTTAGGCTTTCGCAACCACTTTATTAACATGGTCAATACTCTAATGAATGGATCCCTTGCTATGGTGGAAATAAATGGAAGGATATTTGAGAGTTTTGTGCTATCTAGATCAATAAGACAAGGGTTCCCACTATCCCCTTCTCTCTTTGTCATTGCTATTGAAGTAGTGGGCCACCTTATCACAAAAAATACTACCATACCCAGAGTTAGGGGTATTCAGATTCTTGAAGGCAAAGAGATCTCAAATATTCAGTTTGTAGATGACATAGCCCTATTGCTTAAGCTGGAACCAGAAAATCCATCACACCTCATGGACAAACTCAACTTGTTCTTCTCTACCTCAGGTAGCAAAATCTCAATAGAGAAATCACTATTTTTGGGATGGTCTCCTGAACCCCCTATTTGCCAGCTCTCTCAATAGAACTTCTTGTGCGAAGGGCCATAATCTGATCAAATACCTTGGCATCCCCTTCTCCCTCAATCCCAACCTTAAAGTCATCTGGGAGTGGGTCAAAAACAACGTGACTAAGGAGCTTGGAAAATGGGATAACCAATATCTTTCCTTGGCTAGAAGAATCTAAGTATGTCAAAAGATCATGTCCTCCTACACTCTCTACTTCTCCTCCGCTTGGCTGTTCTGTCAGTACTAGTTCAACCACATCAAGAAGATTATCAGGGACTATCTTTGGTCATATAACAGGGGTAACAAAATAGGGCATGTAGTGAAGTGGGAGTGGTGCACCAAAAGAAAGAAGCAGAGGGGATTAGGGCTTAAGGACCTCAAAATTCAAGGCATTTCACTGGCTACTAAATGAATATCTAAAGCCTTAGAGGGTGATGAACCTTGGAAAGCCCTTATCAAAAGTAATATAACAAGAGGCTACCCTAAGAAAGGAAAACTATGGAGGAACCTTTCCATGAATGACATTATAGCACGAGAGATTAACTTCACTGTACAAGGCTCAGTGGTCTTCAAATCTATCTGGAAAGCCTGGAGAGCTGTCAAGCACCTTATATCAAACAACAACATGTTTCACTGTCATGGTAGGATCTGTGGCAATAGGTCAATTTGTTGAAATCTCACCATCAGAGGCAAACCTATGGCATTACATCAGAAATGTTTAGCCAAAAAGTGGAATGAGTTAGGCATTTCATTCATTGCAGACATTTTTCAGAATGACCAACTTGAAGAATGGGAGGATATAAAAAATAGAATTGGACTCCCTAACTCATAGATTAGAACCTTCTCTGCTATTAAGAAATCTTGTGCTAATCTCTTCCTCCATAAGAAGCGTTATGTAAATAGTAATTTCCACCTTCAATTCAGATGGACTGATGGGAACTTGCTCACTAAAACCAACACCAAACAGATCTATGACCTCCTCACCAAAGAATCCTCCATCTTTCCCCACCTCAAATCTTGTTGGAACCTCAATCTCAAGCCTGACAGATGGTCTAAAATTATCTGTAACCTTTGGTTATCCCTCTCTGAGCCCAAAAGCAAGTGCTTCATGTGGTGGCTTATCTTGCATAGATTGCCTTTTAGACTACCTAATGGTGAGTCTAGTATCTTCTCCTTCTGCCCTCTCCTTGAGTCGGTTAGCCATAATTTATTTAGTTGTCCCCTTTCCACAAGTGTCTGGAATCTCTTTAGATTCCCCCAGCTTTATGCAACCTCTATTGTGGATATTATCTCTGGTCATATTGATGGTTTTAGACAACCTTTTAATAGTTTTTTTGTAATTCTTTCTTCTTTAATTATGAGGAATTTATGGAAAAATAGGAATGATAATGTGTTTGGTGGCAATTTCAGAAGCCTTACTGAGTCTCTCAAGAGACTCATAATCCATGATATTGCTGTGCAGGTCAATGTTGTGATAAAGATCAAGAAGAAAAATTGTAAGACCTATTCAAGGACGACATGGTCAAACTAGGAGCATGGGAGGTCTCCCAGGGGTACACCCCCTTTAGAGCTGCCCTTCAAAATTTCATGGCAGAAGTTGAAACCTTGAAAAGTAAAGAGAGACCAGTCATCAATGCTATCCCACTCAATGTCATTCCAAGCCCATAAGTTCCAGTTGCCATTCCCTTGGCTCACCCATATGGACAACATATCAGAAAGGATGAGGTTGCTCAAATTGATGGAAGAAAATCAAGGTTGGGTAGCATGGGTACCCCTCAGGGAGGAAGATGTCATATGATTGTGTGTGTGTAAATGGGCACCTGTAAGAAACAACACAAACACTCAATAGATCATTATATTAGTCCAAAAGGGTTAGAAAAGCATGTAAAACCCACTAAAACTGACCTATTGCATGCTAACTAGGAGGAGTGTGATTAACAACATATTAGCCCTTAGAATATGCTATAAATCAGTGACGAATACAACCTAGCATGAAGGATTTTTACTTAAATAACAAGCTAAAAGATGATAAAACATGCAATCTAGCTCTAAAAGATGAAATGAGAACAATGTGAAAATATGAAATAACAGATGGAATATGATTCTAAGATTAATCTAGCAGCATAACAATGCATTTTCAATCTAAGGTGAAGGCTTATTTGCTCTCAAAACAGGCTTCTATTTATAGAAGAATGGGAGAGAGAGAGGGGGGACAAGGTTCATTTATG
>MU228017.1:226064-276838 GCA_018584345.1 Thuja plicata
AAAATTGAGTTAATTTGGAGCTCAAAATGCCTTTAATGATTCTCCTTTCTTGTTTATATTCCATGTAATTGTCAAAAAATGTAATGATATGAAGACTGTTAGGACTTTGTCACTGGTATGCAAATGTATAACTTTTTATCATCACTGGGCACTGTAACCACCTAAATTTGGTTTGTTCCAACTATGGACCCTATTTGCCCTAAGTGTGATCATACCCTCGATTATGTCCAAACGACTCTGTTACTGCTTGGCATAATTCTTCAAATCAATTTAATGTCCTAGGTGATTTTTATCACTAAATTATATTAACTATTATAGCCATATGATTCAAATCAATTCAAACCAGTTAAATCAAATCAAAATTAAACATGGCTATAGTATTTATAATTATAAAGAAATTAAATAAATATCTAAATCAATTACCCACTTGCAAAATAACCCATTCCCCTAGCCTATTTAATTTAATTAAAATGGCTATAGTCCCCTAATTATTAAAAAACAATTAAATTGTTTAAATAATTAAAATTCCTATTTTTAAATGAATTAAATAAGTTTAATTCATTTAATTAATATTCCCTTAAACCCCAACCTAACCTATCTCAACCACTTCTACCCTGGGTTCTAACCCTTCTCAACCCATTCACCCTTGCTAATCTAATCCTAATCCTAAGTCTACTCCTAACCCACCTCCTAATGTTGTCACATTCTATTAAGGAATGCTTAGCAACTCAACCCACTTGAGAAAGTCAAGGAATCTCAAGATTCCTTTCTTAAGGTCCACCTTCTCAAGCCACCCTCTTACACCCTTCCCTTGCTTCTTTAAGGCTTCCATTAATGCTATTAATGAATATGCCTTAAGCCTATGTCTCCTCCATGCCTCATTAATTCCCAAGGCATTAATGGCTCTTACACCACCATTAATGAGTCCCTCAACTCATCAATCCACCTTGTCTCCCCTCTCTCTCTCTCTCTCATTCTTCTATAAATAAAAGCCATTTTTGAGAGAAAATAAGCCTTCAAATCATATCCTAAATGCAATGTTATGTTATTAGATTAATCTTAGACACATATTTCACTCCTTATTTCATGCTTTTGCATTGTTCTTATTTCCATTCTTAGAGCTAGAATACATGTTTGCTCATCATTTAGCTTCTTTTAAACTAAAATCCTTCATGCTAAGTTGTATATGTCACTAATTGTAGCATAATCTGAGGGCTATTATGTTACTAATCACACTCTTCTTAGTTAGAAGGCAATATGTTGATATTAGTGGTTTTACATGCTTATCTAACCTTTTTGAACTAATGCAATGACTTATTGATGTGTTGTGTCTCTCTTATCAGGTACATAATATACACACACATTTTTGGCGCCCACTGTGGGGCTATTTTTCCAACTTGGCCTCATTTTCTAACACTTTTTTGCTAATTTGGATGCTCAGAATTCTATCACAGGATCATTTTTTGACCTTTCAGGATCGCATCTGAGATACGCCATCGCACCGCAGAAAACTAGGCTCACATCTAGGATTTCCCGGATCATTTTCAATTTTGTCTCACATCTGGTAAGCAAGGGATCACATTTGGTAAGAAAGCTTGCATACAGTATACTACATCGCATTCATTAAAATTTTAGGATCGCGTCTGGTTAAAAAGGTTGTGCATTTCGTTTGCCTAATCCTAACATTTTGACAAAGTTGTGTTTTTGGTATTTTGCAGCTTAACAAGTGTTTGTGGGTTATTTTTGGATGTTTCCGTGGGAGTTGAACTAAACAGATACTAACTCGATTTTACAGGTTGCCAATGCCCCATCTTGACCTCTATTTACTTGCTTTCAAACTTAAAGTACATATTCCAATTTGTCACTAAACTGACTAGAGAATTATGCTCTTTTCCTTTTAAGAAAAATCAGAAACTCATACATCAGTTTATGGATTGAATGGAATTTGGGGTAAATGAACAAGCAAACACATCGCCTAATTCTTTTTGGAAACAGTAAATGAACAAAACAAAGCACTAAATATGTGGGATTAAAGAACAAGTTCAATTGTTTAATTCTTTTGGATTAGTAATTGGACAAGCAACTCACTAAATTTTGTGGCTAATTGAACAAGGAAAACTTTCCCTTTCAAGCATCCTGTTTTCTTTAAAATAGGAACAACTAAATCGAGCTCAACATAGCTTGAAGGAATGAACTTTTCTTTGAGTGTTTTGGGAGAAAATGGCTTAGATTAGGAGAGTATGCTCTTCTTCTTTGGAAGAATCAGAAATCCAGACATCCAAAGCTCACCAATCCTGGTTACTTATATTTAAATAGTAGAGGGCCTTCCGGTTGAGGAAAAAATCTCCCGGGAATGACCCAAGTGAGGACAGGTTTTACGCCAACCCTTCCAACTCACTATAAATAGTTGCTTCCTCATAGGCCAAAGCCTCAGAAGATGGAACTAGATTTGTTCTTGGAATTTTGACATCATTCCTTGAACATATCTGGGTATATGTAGAGTGGAGCCACTTGAATCTTGCTTGCGAGACTACATATATTCAGGTACTCATAGGGCTATACACCTGAATTTTTCCTTGTGCAATTCTATGGGGGATAATTTCAAATGGATTGCCCAATAATCTACAACAAATTCAACTAAAATAATTTCTGATTCATCCCTGAAAGGGTGATAATCTTTGTGCAAGGCAAAAAGTAATTGCCCCAAGACACTCGTCATATTGTGCCCTCACTTGAATTTGGAGTCGGCTAATATAGCATAATGACTAGAGCCATTGCGTGCTTGGTGATGGCTATATTTTGATTAGCATTTGAGTGTGTACCTGAGTCAATGAGCAAATATTTTCATCCTCCACCTAGAGAATAGGAAAAGATGAGTGTTTGTTTCACCCTCTTAACAATGCAAAACTGTTTGACGTGTTCAAAAGATCATTTGTTTCACCCTCTTAACAATGCAAAACTGTTTAATGTGTTCAAAAGATCATTAAAAAGATAAGCTCCTCAAAACAATCAACAAATTTCAAACCCTAGAGTACAAGTGTTTTTCACACCTTACGACACCTCTTAATGCAATCTGGAAACAAGAAAATTCATGCACTTCAAAAATAAACTTTTCAGAATTGACCCAAACTGACAAAGACATCATAAGATCACATCCTATATTTCCCAAGTCACATGCAGTGTTTAGGATCACATTTGGTAAGCACAGAGTCACATCCAGATTCTAGGATTGCATCTGGTACCATCAGAGGCTCGTATCTCAGAGCTAAAATTCGGGACAGTGGGTACTTGTAGAAGTTTTTCTTAGGAGGTCTCAGTTGATTAGGATACCCTTTTTTCTCTTTAGCTGGTTCCTATTGTCTCTTCTGGTCTCCCTGTTGTATTTTCAAAACACTTTTGAAATGTCCACCTTGCATGCTCAATCAGTGTTTTATGATCGGTTCAATACGTGTGGTCTACCCATTTTCTACCAACAACTTGGATCCTAGCTCACTATCAGGGCATTCTAACCCTCTGACGCTGGAATCATTTACATTCACCAACAATAAATAGTTAATTTTACCTAGACACACCCACTTGAACGATCTGAAATCCTTACTTGCACTATTGGGAAACATTAACAAAGTTGAGAAAAAAACTTCATGGTTATCACAAGATGCAACCAGTACACAACTAAAGGAATGAAAGTGCCTCCTAAAACACCACACTTTCAAGGAGAAACATCTCACAGTTTCCTTCTTGATCTAGATTCCCCTCAAATGGATAGCAACACTAACGAATGGAGTAAGGATTTTGAGGGTTATAATGATGGCAAACATGGAAAATCCGAAGGCACGAAAGAGGAAGAAAGACCCAAGTTTGAACATAATCCGTTTGTATCAGACAATGAAGAGGAGATCCTTGAAGATGAATACAAAAAACTCAAACAAAGTAAATGGATCCACAAGCTATTGGAATAGATAATTAGTGACGATAAAGAGAAATACTTCCTCCATCTAGCATCCACATGTGTCAAATTACCCAAGGACTATAATGTAGAAGATCTCAAAAAAAGGAGGTACCAAACCCAATATCTATTCTCACCAAACAACTCAATCTGATGCAAACAAAGCTCACAAACCTCAAACAAGAGAAGGAGAAACCCAAAAAAAAATACTCTTTGGACGCCATTTGTCCATTTCCCTTCGACAAGAGTATCACTATGGTCCCGTTTCCTCCTAATGTGACAAGGCCAAAGTATGACAAGTACATGGGAGAAACTGATCCACACAACCATGTAAGGGAATTCTGTGCTCTAAGCATCGAATACATGCATGAACCTACATACCTCATGTGACTATTTCCAGGAAGTGTAGGAGGTAATGCCATGGAGTGGTTCTCCAAACTAAACCCTAAGGTCAAGACATTTGAGGAGTTGATCCAATGGTTCATTGAACATTACTCCTACAACATCCAACATGACGTAACTATGATGGACCTATGTAAAACCAAACAATGAACCAGAGAATCATTCACACACTTCCTACAAAGATGGAGGAAGATTTTTGCATGATATTCAAGGGGCATTCCCGAAACGGAGAAGATGGAAATCTTCGTTAACAATCTAGTGCCTGAATTGAGCTATGCTCTATAAATGAAAGACTCTCCAAGCTTTGATAGAATGATTAAAAATGGCCTCCATATTGAGGAAGTCATGATCAAGAGAGGGGAGATCACCCTTCAAAATGAAAACAAAAGAAACAACTCCAACTCCAAGCCTAAATGGTGGAAACAAAACAAGAATGTTGTTAATGACAGAGAGGTTGACGCCTCTAACATTAATCCTAAAACTGAGGCATTCAATCTAACCAATGACATGCAAGCAAGCAAAGATGCTAAGGTAACACCACCCGTCCCCAAAGCAAACAATGATAACAACAAGGAACGAACATGGACTTTGAAACCACAAAGAACACTCACTCCTTTGGGGGAGACTCTTGAGACCATTTTGAAAACATTGGTGGACAACAAAGTTCTTACAATTCCCGATTCTAAACTGTGGGAACCAATGGTCAAACCCAGGTGGTGGGATGATAACTCCTATTGTGTCTTCCACAAAAATAAGGGACACAAGACTAATAATTGTCTCAAACTTAAAAATGTCATCCAAGACCTCATTGAAGGAGGTAAGATCAAAGTAGACGGACATACTACCAATGAGGATCATACAACATTCAACAAACCCTTTCCTAATTAAAATCAAGGGGAAACATCTAAAGGGAAGGGTAATGAGGTAAACTACACCTATTCCAAAAGTGACAATGTGATTAATATGCTCAACATTAAAACTGAATCCATCAATGTGATCACAATTAAAGGTGTCTCATCCCACTCAAATGCCGTAACACGGAGCCAAGCACATGTTACAATCAAAGGACCTCCAAAACTAACATCAACATCAACATCCAAGGTTCCTATTGTCACTATTCCTAAACCAGCAGCAAAACACATGGTCACTATCCCCGGAGAAAAATATGACTTGGTAGACCAATTGCAACAAACCTCTACAAAAATTTCCATCTTCGAGTTGCTCAAGATATCCACAGTACATAGGGAAATCCTTGAACAAGCTCTACACGCTACTAATGTTCCAAAGGATATCAATATAGACAAATTTCAAGTGATGGTGAATCACATCTCAGAACCACACTACCTCTCCTTTTCTGAAGAGGATGACAAGTCATTGACCCATCCACACAATCAACCCCTCCATATCGAATTCCTTATTCATAAATCCTGTGTTAGACGCGTGTTGATAGATGGAGGTGCAGGATTGAATATCTGTACACTGGATCTCATCAGGAGACTAGGTCTCTCAGAACAAACAATTGACACTAGAAACAAGATGACCATCAAAGCTTATGATGAGGAAGAAAGATCCTATAGAGGTCTTATTTCTCTACCTATTAGAGTCGGACCAATCGAGAGGAACGTCATATGTCAAGTTCTGGATTTATCATCGGCCTACAATATCCTGCTAGGGAGACCATGGATTCATGAAATGCAAGTTGTACCATCCACTTATCACCAATGCATAAAATTACCACATAATGGGGTGGAAGTGACGATTCCCATAGATGCTAACTACACTTGCAACAATATCAAAGTAGGTAGCATGATCCCACACAACAAAGAGGCTATAGACGCAAATACTCCTAAAACTACCAAGGACATGGTTATGAAGAGTTTTAGCAAAACCTTGAAACTTGAAGAAATAGGTATGGGAGAGTACAAGCTGGACCTGACTCCCTCACTGATAGACCTTCCGGTGTCACCAAGATCCTAGGGGAAACCTTCATCGACATTCACACCTCTAGCATTCAAAGAGCCAGAAGTACACAAGGCAACTGGCATGATAAAGGCATCCACATCTTATTCAGATAACACAGAAGAATAGGCAGTCTTGGATTGGCTTTACAAAGGTGAACCGGTGGGATATGAGATCAAACATGTAAAGATATCCCCAGAATAGTATGGAAAAGGATATGATTTCCTCACACAAATGGGATACAAAGGAAAGGGACCTCTAAATGACACTAGACGAGGGATCATTGAACCTATACCCATGGAGTTCCGCAACAACAGAGATAAAATAGGCCTTGGTTTTAATACTCAATCCAACAAAAAAGAGAGTCCACCTTTTGAAACAGGGAGTGATAAAATAGATGAAATAATACTAGAACCATGGCCTTATGAAAGATTATTACATGTTAGTACAGAGAATCTAGAATATCAAGGAGAATGCTATGTACCCAGCTTTGAGGTACCGCAAGATCTTCACACTCCTTTATTAGCACAACCTCCCATTCAAGAGGTAGGAGACACCATAGCAACAATAACTCAAGAGATACCCCAGTCATAGAATCTACATCCTAACTGGGGGAAATTGGTCACAATTTCACATGTCCTTGATCTACCCCACTTTGATCTATGAACAACTAGTTGAGTACATCAGCTAACCATTGCTGAATACTTAAATAGATCTGATGATGATGTAATAGACTCTCATGGCTATGAATGGGATCAACTATCTATTGCCTCTGAGGATATTGGGATAGATACCATTCTCATGTTTGCAACTCCCTCAGTTCCTAGAAAATGATTTGACACTCCTCTCAATGATACTAATCCTCCTAAAGTAGAAGATTAGTTCCATCCCCTGATCATTGATGGAGACACTAGTGAATATGTAAGTCTGGAAGGATTTCATAGGCCACAAGCAAGAAACCTCCATTTACAGAGAGATGATGACGAGATTTCTACAGATGAGTTGCTAGATTTTGATCCACATATGACTAACAATGACCCTTTTAACGATGATCTCACTCTTATTGATCTAAATATTGAAGAAATTAACTTAACATATCATATCATGTTGGTTAATGGTCTTGATGCTAACACGATGCTGTCCTTCCCAGAATCTGACTCCCTAACATTGGTACTTCTAGACCTAATTGATTGGATTGAAACAGATCCTACTCCTATCCTCAACTTTTCCAATGACCACTCCCTAGCTTGTTATCTCAATGCTTGTGAGCCTTACCCTTCTTCCACCAATGCAAGGAGTGAGAAAATGTCATAGGAGGATATCAAGCTTCTTAGTCACAAACTAAAAAATAAAAAGAAAAAGAGGACTGATGGTAAAAACCACTCTGTGGCAGTATCAGATCCAAAAAAAGTAAAGAAAAAAGATGTATCCAATGGTGAAAACCTCTCAGAGGCACCAAAGGATGAGACTCTTGATATCCTCCCTGAACACTTTCAAGAAAGATCTTCGGTATTGATTGAACCAACACAGCCAGTAAACTTGGGCACTATTGAAAATCCTCAAATAGTTCATCTGGCACAATCTTTATCGGAAGAAGAGAAGGTACAGTTCACAGAGTTCCTAAAGGAGAATAAGATTAACTTTGCATGGTCTTATACTGATATGCCAGGGATAGATCCTAATATCATCATGCACCACTTATCTATGGCTCCTGGGATCAAGCCTGTAAAACAAAAACTTAGAAAAATGCATCCTCATGTTGCATTATTGGTGAAAGACGAACTAGAAAAATTGTTGAAAGCTGGATTTATTCGAGTCATTGCCTATGCAGCGTGGATCTCCAATGTGGTTCTCATTTCTAAATCTGATAAATCTATTAGGATCTGTATAGACTTTAGAGACCTCAACAAAGCATGTCTAAAAGATGACTTCCCTCTACCAAACATTGACATAATCATCGATCTTACAGTAGGCTTACAAATGTATTCATTAATGGATGGATTCTCGGGCTATAATAAAATCAAGATCACCCCTAAGGATAAAGAGAAGACCGCATTCACATGTGCATGGGGCACCTTTTGCTAGAATTTCATGCCTTTCAGGTTAAATAATGCCGACGCAACATATCAAAGAGCCATGACAACAATATTCCATGACATGATGCACAAGAATATGGAGGACTATGTCGATGACACATTGGCTAAATCCAAGGAGAGAGGTACTCACATTGTTGACCTAAGGAAGATATTGGATCAAATGGAACAGTTCCAACTCAGGCTCAACCCGAAGAAATGTGCCTTTGGGGTCCAATCAGGGAAGCTCCTAGGATTCATAGTATCCGCAAAGGGGAGTGAGGTAGATACTGCAAAGGTAAAGGCTATTCTATAGATGGATCCTCCATGTAATATTAGTCAAATGAGGATGCTACAAGGGAGACTTCAATATATTAGGAGATTCATGTCCCAACTTGTAGATAGGGCACAACCCTTCACTAAGCTACTACATAAAGGGGTTACCTTCCAATGGGATGAAGACCGTGAAGAAAACTTCAGAGAATTGAAGGGATACCTAGCTCCTCCACCTATCCTTATGGTTCCTATTCATGGAAAACCATTACTCCTATACATTTCAGCTACAACTACATCCCTAGGAGTATTACTAGCGCAAGAGAATGAAACCAAGAAAGATTGAGCTATCTACTACATTAGTAGAACACTAGTTACTTATGAGCTCAATTATAGCATTATTGAAAAAGCATGCTTAGCAGTCATCTTCACATCACAAAAATTGAGACACTACATGCTCTCTCATATAGTGAAGGTCATTGCTAAGATTGATCCTCTAAAGTATCTTTTGAGCAGAACAGCATTAACAGGACGTTTGGCAAAATGGGTCCTGATTCTAAGTGAGTTTGACATTGAATATGTAGAATAGAGAGCTATCAAAGGACATGTACTTGTAGATCAATTGGATAATTCACCACTCCAGGATGATGAACCTCTACTAATTGAATTCCCTGATGAAACAATCATGCATCTCACTGAACATCCTTGGAAGATGTACTTTGACGGTTCATTCACTCAACAAGGATCTAGAGTAGGGGTCCTCTTCATAACTCCACAAGCATACAAGATTCCCAAATCTTACAAATTGATGTTTCCATGCACCAACAATATCTCAGAATATGAAGCATTGGTCAACGGCCTCAAGCTAGCTATGGAATGGAAGATCGTAGAGTTACATGTGTATGGCGACGCCCAACTAATTATCAATCAATTCAATAGGGAGTATCAAACAAAAGATGAAAATTTGATGCCCTACAAGCAACTAGTCGATGGTCTGGAGAAGTACTTTGTCTTCATCACCTTCCAGCAAATACCACAATCAGAGAACAAAGCTGTGGATGCTATGGCTACCTTGGCATCCATGTTACAACTGGAGGAGCATCAATTCCGCTATGACTTCTTGGGTGAAGATATATCCTATCCTACCTTTGCTAACCTTGAATACTAGATAATATGTACCTTGAATACCCTAGATCAATCTCGGTATGCCAGTATCATTGCTTATCTTTTTGACCAAACCATTCTTGCTAATCTATCCAGAAATGAGAAAAGATCCCTGATTAGGACACCATCACGTTACATCCTCATAACTAACAACCTATATCGACGCGGTCTTTACGGTACACTTCTTCAGTGTTTAGAACTCGAAGAGTTCGATCTAGCATTAAAAGATGTCCATGAAGGTGTATGTGGATCACACTTGAACAACTTTTCATCAGCCAAGAAACTGCTCAGAGTAGGCTATTATTGGCCTACCATGGAGAAAGATGCTATTCAATTTTCAAAATCATGTCTTAAATGCTAGACACATGAAAATCTTATCCATGCTCCTGCCAAAGAAATTATACCTTTCATAACACATTGGCCATTTCAGCAATGGACCTTTGACTTGGTTGGACAAATATATCCAAACTCCTTAAATGGACACAAGTTTATCATTACGACCACTGAGTATTTTATGAATTGGGTCAAAGCCGTGTTGCTAATCAAAGCTACTGGCAAACAGGTGGCTATGTTCATTCTGAACTACATTATTTATAGATATGGGATACCCTCTTCAATTGTAACAAACAATGGGGGCCAATTAAAAATCAAGACTTTGATGACCTTTGTGCATAGTTTTATATTACTTAGCATTTCTCCTCAATCTATTATCCTCAAGGTAATGGACAGGCTGAGGCATCTAACAAAAATATACTCAAGATTCTACACAGAACTGTAAGCAAGTCTGGCAGAGACTGGTATCTACAACTGAATCCGATACTATGGGCCTACAGAACAAGCATGAGAACACCAACTAGAGCCATGCCATGCCCTAGTCTATGGTGCTGAAGCAGTGCTACCTATTGAGGTTGAAATCCCCTCTTTGTGGATATCTTTACAAGGTCTTGTTACTGATGAGCAGTATCGCATAGATAGGGTGAATTCTCTAGACCTACTAGATGAGCACAGGCAACAAGCGTTTGATCACCTCAAGGTATATCAAGCACGTATGTCCAAAGGTTACAACAAAAAGGTCAAACCACAAAAATTTGAAGTAGGAGATCTCGTCCTCAAGGAGAATCCTAAGAACCAGCCTAATAGGGAGCAGAAAGGAAAGTTTGAACCTAATTGGCTGGGACCTTATGTTATCACTGCTACTTTTGGGACTGGAGCTTATCAGTTAGCTACACCTGAGGGAGACGTCCTCCCATATCCTATCAACACTCTACATTTGAAGTGGTTCTATGCTTAATGTTCGGCTAGCAGAGCCTATATAGCAAAAAGTTCTTGCAAAACACCAAAAACATTTAGAAAATTGATCCTGAAGAAATCCAAAAAAAGTGGAAAAGGTCCTACAAAAAGGGTATCCTTGGTGAAAACCTGGTAAATAGGTGCCTTGATACTACAAAAACATTCAAAAAAGCAAGAATAGCAAAGAAATTGAAAAAGAGAAAAGTACCTTGATGAGCACCTGGTAAAACAGGCATCTTAGTAGAAAAAAGAAAGAAAAACATCTTGCCAAGTGGTGAAAACCTGGCAATCAAGCATCACTTGTGTTCTACGCTCCATCTATCAATACACTACTGACACAAGACCTTCACAATTTTGCCTGTGTTCATACGCTGACTTCATCTTCCTAAATGACTATCTTATCCTCACTTGGGATTTTTCTATCTTTATGTCTTAGGAATAAGTCATTCTGCACTGGGGCATCTTTGCTGGCATAGTCAGTTGCGGTTGCTAGGTTTCTCTAGGATGGTTTGCCTCACGAACGCAATGTTTCTTAATATATGCAAAAAAAAAGTCACTTTCTAAAACAAGCGTGTCTTTCCAAAACATCAGACATGACATTTACATTAAGAGAGGTCCTACAACACTATATTGGATCGCCAACATGAACGAATTATCCTATCAAGGCACAGACATGGAACACCATATTGCTTGTATTACAATTTTCTGATTGATGAATCTCTACTGTGTTTGACCTATGAATGAACAAGTACTATCTTAAAACACACAGTTGGTTATTGGTTTGATTATGATTCTTTTATGTCCTAATGATGTTTTCAACTAGGGGCATCTAAGTAATTATAAATTTTATTTGATTGATTCTGAATTGACGATTTATTATGTCTTCTTGGTTACTCAATGATGTTTGCGCAAAGACAAAGAGTCACAAGGGTAGGGGGGATAATGTTTTCTTGATCTTCTATGTATGGTGATTGTTCCAAATGATCCTATAAATTTCACCTAACCTGGATGTTTATGGTAAGAGCTGCTACTATGGGTGGATAGCCGCATATATCTCGATCTTCATTATGTGTAAACTACAGTGAGGTTGAAACAATTTCCTTGTCTATTTTCTGATCCTGATTCTCATTAAGGTATACGAATCATAATGTACCCAAGGATATGAATTCTCAAGGTCATTGCGGGTCCAATATTTTGCCTTAATCAGAATCTGGTATATTAAAAGGAAGGTGACTATTTTGTCATCTTGGCTTCTATGCCTTGATGCCTAAGTCTATTTCTGACATTCCAATAAAACATAGTATTCATATTATCATAATATCAGTGGGTATTAGTGATGGTTGTACTATCAGGTGGTATCCATTCTGAAAAGTTCCCAATGATGATAAAAATGTTGCAATATTTGCTAAATCAATGACAAGTCCTAAGAGTCTGCATATAGTTGCATTTAGAGATTGCATGATGCATTTATGAAAGAAATAACCACATAAGGAATTTTGTGCTAAAAAATGACTTCTATCTTCCTCTAAAAAATCAAGTTAATTACATCATCCATATTACTGATATCAAATATCGTTGCACATCCATAGCATACATTTTGCATTCATTGCAAAGCAGAAACCAGAAAATACAAAAAAGCATTCATGTATTGCATTTTTACTTTTACATCCTAAAGTGCATCCATACATATATTTGGCATAACTAAAAAATCAAAAGAAACATACATTTGCATTTTCCCAAGAGTATCATTTAAAACATATTTATATTAGTAATAACTCATCACATCCAATTATAAAATGATGTTATCATCTACAAACTAACTCATCAAGAGACCAAGATATCATCACATGTGCAAAAGATACATTTTATCACATCTATGAAAGCCAAAAGAACTCATAAAATATGTCAGAATCAAGAAGCTGCATCAAATATATATCATCATAACATGGTATAGATCAAATATAAAGAGTATCAGTATATCAGTATGAATAAAGAGTATCAATGTATCAGTGAGCCAAAATGAATCAGATATACATGTATGACTGTCATCTACAAAACCGGATCTCAGAAGGATCCAGATATACAAATATGATCTCCAAGATATACATGTCATAAAGATGGTACAAAATATCAACTCTGTCCCACCCCCTCTCCCTGGTTAGGAGGAGGAGGAGGAGGTGGTGCAAAAGGAGCTGTTGGAGGAAGCATGGCCCCCTCTGACTGCTGAGCCACTCAAGAGAATGGAGGTGCTCTCTGCCCCTCTAGAAATACTGCATGATACAGGGCATAATAATATGTAGCCCTCTATCCCTGATGGACTGCTGTCTGGGCCTGTGCATCTCTCTCTGCTCTCAGGAACTCAAGCTGTAGGTTCCTGTCCGCCAGTAAAGCATCAATAATAGTAACTCTGGCCTCCAAAGCTATGATCCTAGCTTGAAGCTACTCTCTCTCCTACTCACATCTAGATAATGGATCTCCATCTCTGCCTACATCCTGCTCAGGTGCCCCCTGATGCCTCTGTCACTGCTGCTCACCTATAAGCAATGGGCCAGTATCTATCTGAGGGGCCATGAATCTGAATCTCTAACGTCTACCCTGCCCACTACCACTGGCACCACCTGTATCGACGACCTCTCCACCACCACCCCTATCATCACCATCATGGCCATCATCAGGAGGAGGACGCCTACCATCTCTACCACCGTCCCTACCACCATCACGGCCTCCATGCCTGCCAGGAGCCCTGTCTCTCTGTGCGCCTCCTCTACCCCTAACTGGTCGATCATCCAGATCATAGTCTAGTGGCTCCTCTATACGTGGAATAATCTCCTCTGGAACAGTGAATCGAGGAAATGGGTACTAGAGCATCTCTGCGGCATGACCATCCAATACACTTGCATCCTCTACATCTAGCCGGAGATCCCAGTCTATGGAAACCATGTCCCGGATCTCCTGATGAGCAGTATCATAGGTCAGCTGTACCCCCCATAGTGGTGTCTCATCTCTGGTCCGGGTGTATACTACAATGTCCTCTGTCCTGCCCTACCGCTGACCATACTGCCTCAATACTCTAGTAATGACAAACCACTCTATCACATACTTGGTCCGGCCAATGAGATATCGACTCTGGCACAGATACGACACCTATTGGGCATCGGAGGTCCACACCTTGCAATCTAAG
The DNA here is from genome assembly GCA_018584345.1 of Thuja plicata. Classification (NCBI taxonomy): domain Eukaryota; kingdom Viridiplantae; phylum Streptophyta; class Pinopsida; order Cupressales; family Cupressaceae; genus Thuja; species Thuja plicata. The sequence goes on from MU228017.1 coordinate 240,352, forward strand.
TATGGTCGCCAAATGACCTCTGTCATATCATGAAATAATCAGTGCCAGTACTCAATCTTTCCCAGATGGGGCTGCTGCAAGAGGCCTGCATACATATATACATAGGGCTACTCAAGTGCCCTCTGCCTATCTACAATCGGCTGTGTAATAGGGATGTGCTCCTAGGCCCAGATCTGAAGAATAAGGATACCCACAGTCATATTGCGGGTATAATGGTATACAATCTCATGTAACTCTTAGTACATGTGAGCTTATATACATCTCCCCCAAGCGAATCGCTGACGGTGGATGATCATCTGCTCAATCATACTCACCCAGTTGACCATGAATCCGTGCTGGCCCCTATCTGGCATGAGGATGCCGCCTACTAGACCTACTAAGTAAATAGATAATCGATCGTAGTGATCGACCATGTATTCCCATGAAAAATACCTCTAGTCAATGGTATCATCCTAAAAGAATCTGTGTGCAGCACCAATCGCCACGCTAGCTCGGGACTCAAAGGAAACCTCCTGTCCGACCATCAACACTTGAAGAATCCTCCACACATCCTCCAGGGTCACAATGATCTCTTCTGTCAGTAAATGGAAGGTGTTGTGCTCTGAATGCCATCTCTCGGCAAGAGCAGTCAACAACCCACTGTTTACCCTGATCTCGGGTAAACCTACCAAGGAACGTAATCTGCATCAAATCACAGTCGTTTGCTCATCATCTGACAATCATCCAGACAATGCAAGTACACATGCAGGATAAGTACCGTGAAAAGCGACTACCTCATACTAGGCCTATTTTGGACAAAAATGGCTATACATCAGTATCCTATTTACATTACATGGGCAGATTCCTAATCAACTAAGTCATTTCCAAGTTCGCCGGACACAAACAGATCAAACACATTAAAATTCTAAGTCTTCTACCAGATGCGATCCTAGAAATATAGGATGCGACTGCATTTACTGGATGTGATCTCTAAAATATGGGATGCCATCCTAAGCACCCCGAGTGCAACACACTGATGGATTTCCTATTTAAACAAGACAAAAACAAAGAAACTGGATGTGATCTAGGAAATACCAGATGTGACACAGGAATCTGGGAAAAATGGATACGATCCGGGAAAAACCGGATGCGACACAGGATTTGCAGGATGCGATCCGGAATCCCGGATGAGATCCTAAATTGAAAAGGCTCTAAAAGCCACAAAAATACATGAATTTGAAATTTGAAAAATTCATAGGGTCGTTTATCGAGCACTTACCAGTGGTGGGTAGTTGGCTGGATGCTGATGTCGATGACTCATCTCAAAATGATGCTTCCTTACAGGGACTACCATCTTCTCTGCAGAGCTCTCTGAATTTTTATGGAGGGAAGTGAAAATTAATAGTGACATGGTCATTTTGGAGGCTTATATGGGTCTTTTGAGACATTTAGGAGTTCTGAAACTCCTCCCAGACAACTACAAATTCATTTCTATTCTCTTTCTGATCAATCAGGAACCAAATCGAAGGTGCCTAAGATATTTTCAATAGTATAGTGTTATTTTTGTGACAGTTTCAAAAATTACAAATTTGCTTCATTTGTTCCAAACATTGGTCACTCCTACACATTTTATCATACATCTTGGTCTAACATCATTTTATCAGTCTTATCACTCACCTTTTCACGTAATTAACTTGATATTCGTGTGTTTATTTTTAAACACACCTTCTTTCCCACTTCTTCTACTCTATTCTTTCTTGTCCTAACCACTTCTTGCAAGTGATACGTTCTTTCAAACTGAGGGATTTTATTCTTTTCCTTCGATTTCGTTCCTGAGGGGGCATGATCACACTATCATCAATTAAATTTTTGCTCAAAACAACATCAAAATGACTTCATTATCAAACAAACTAGGGGCATAACAGTTTCTTGACTAAAGTTAGAACTGTTGGATAGAAAGCTTTAGTTCTCATGAGCTGGATATCTTATGTTTCCTCATTTTAAAAGTTTTTTATTAAGCTCTTGGCAGCTTTGTACTGGCTCTTTGGACGACAACCAAGTTCAGAATCAGTATTTTCAATTTTTGGATGACAACCAAGTTTAGAATTGGTATTTTCAAAATCTTTTATTAATCTTTGGATGACAACCAAGTTCAAAATCAATTCTATCAGTTTGGTTTGATCAAGTGCGAGACTGATCCCATCAACGTTTCATTCGACAACCAAGAACAGGATTCTCAATCTTTCTGAAGTCAAAATCAAAAAATTTCTTTGAATCAATTTGATCCCGGGAGCTATAGATAAGTGATGCATGATTAGATTAGGATCCAGCCCTGGCATATCGATATAAGACCATGCAAAGTTTATCTTCTTTTATTTCAGGAATTCTGTGAAGTGTGTCTTCTCTTCTTCTGACAAAGATTGTGCAAGGTGAACTATTTGAGGATTTTCAACGGTGCCCAAATTTACTGGCTGTGTTGGTTTAATTAGTACTGAAGACCTTCCTTGAAAGTGTTCGGGGGGGATATCAAGAGTCTTATCCTTTGGCACCTCTGAGAGGTTTTCACCATTGGATACATCTTTTTTCTTTACTATCTTGGGATCTGATACTGCCACAAAGTGGTTTTCAACATCAGTCCCCTTTTTCTTTTCTTTTTTTTAGTTTTTTAATGAGAAACCTTATATCCTCCGTGACATGTCTTTGCTCCTTGCATTGGTGGAAGAAGGGTAAGGTTCACAAGAATTGCGATAGAAATCTAGGGTATAGTCATTGGGAAAGTCAAGGATAGGAGTAGGATCTATTTCAGTCCAATCAATTAGGTTTAGAAGTACCAATGATAGGGAGTCAATCTCTGGGAAGGACAACATCATGTTAGTATCAAGACCATTAACCGACATGACATGGTCTGTTAAGTTAATTTATTCAATGTTTAGACCAATAAGAGTGAGATCATCATTAAAAGGGTCATTGTTAGTTATATGTGTTGGAGATTTGATTCTAAGTAGTTGATTGATTGTATGTTTGTCATTGATGACAACATATAATACACAGTAGTAATTCTGTATGTACTTATCAGAATGATGATATGAAGACTTGCGTGGATAGATACATGTTGTTGACATGTTTATTATGTTATGTACATACACGCAGACCCAAATATGATGTTTTAGTAAAGTTATGTAATTCTATTATTGGCAGTTACAGTTCTGGAAGAGTAACGGTTTAGGGCCGACATATATTTCATGTTTCTTGAGTTGCACCTATCTTCTGTATATGTGTGTGTATATTCATGTTTAGTTATGAGCTGATGATATTAATCCAAAGGTGCCAAACGTGTTTCAAGAAGATTGCAAAGTTAGAGTTAAATTGGTGAGGCTTAGTGAAGTGTTGCGTCTATTTGGTTTATACTTGCGCGGTTATAATTATGCTTGCATGCTTAGTAGAGATGACAAGAATGTTATGAAGAGTTGTCTTATAGGTCCCATGATCTCATGCTATGAGGAAGATACTTATAACAAGTCAAAGGTGACACGCTAAGTGTGAATGATATGAAAAGATAAGAAAGATGTACAGAGCAGATTATCAAATTGGTTCATTCATCAAGAGTCTATGTGAAGAAGTGAAAGATTGTAATACACTGGAACTGATCAAGACAGTAGGTCTACTCTATAGTTCATCATCAAATATAGTGCATATCTATTATTCAGAAGGTTGTAGCCTTCACCATCAAGCAGTGAGCTTTTGGGCAGTGAGTCCACCACCCCTAATAGGGTTATTTGTAAAAGAATCCTAACAGGGTCCGACCCTTAACCATGTCACTATACTTATTGCATTGTATTGTACAACTCCTAACAGGGTTGAAATATCTTCTAACAGGGATTACTACAAACAAGTATAGTTTATTGTGGGTACTAATTCCCACCGGGGTTTTTACCATTTGGTTTCCCCGTAATCAAATTGTGTGTTGAGTACTGTGTTATCTGATTAAGCATTTACTTTGTTGTATTCTAAAGTTATAGAAGTAAAAAGAACTGAAGTTACTGATAACTGATTCACCCGCCTCTCAGTTATCCTTTGGGACTATTATAACAATATGTGGACCCCACTCTAGTGACTCGTTAGTAGAACTCTCATCATCATCTCTCTATAAGAGGAGGCTTCTTGCTTGTAGCCTATGAAATTCTTTGAGACTTATGTAATCACCTGTTTCTTCATCGATGATCGGGGGAAGGAACTCTGCTTCTACTTTAGGATTATCAGTGTCATTGGGAGTCATGTTAGACTGTTCATGAGGGGATGAGGGAGCCACAAACATGTGAATTGTATCTGCTTCAATATCTTCAGTGGCGGTAGATAGCTCATCCCATTCATAATCATGAGAGTCAGTGATCTCTTCATCAGGATTGTTTAAGTATTCAACAATGGTTATTTGATGTACCCGGTTAGCTACCTATGGTAGATCGAGGATATGTGAAACTGTGACCAATTTCCCCCAGTCAGGATGTAAATCCTGTTGTCGGGGTGTCTCTTGAGTAACCGTTTCTATTAATGATATCTCTGGACCAGCTGCTGTTGTGTCTCCTACCTCTTGAATGGGAGGTTGTGCTAACAAGGGAGTGTGAAGATCCCGTGGTACCTCAAAGCTGGGTACATAGCATTCTCCTTGGTAGTTGGGATCCTTGGTGCCAACATGTAATAATATTTCGTAGGACCACTTCTCTAGTTCGTCTGTTTCATAAATCCCTTTATCTGAGTTTGGACTCCCTTTTGAAGTGGGTTTATCAGTTTTAGTATTAAAAGCCAGTCCTGTTTTGTCTCTTGTATTCCGTAACTCCATGGGTATAGGCTCAATAAGCCCTCGTCCTGTGTCGTTTAGAGGTCCCTTTCCTTTGTATCCCATTTGTTTGAGGAAATCATATCCCTTGCCATACTGCTCTGGGGATATCTCTATATGTTTGACCTCAGCTTCTGATGGTTCTCCTTTGTAAAGCCAGTCCAAGACTGCATGTTCTTCTGTGTTATCTAAAGAAGATGTGGATTACCATGCCAGTTGCTTTGTGTATTTTTGGCTCCTTGGATGCTATAGGTGTGAATGTTGAGGAAGGTTTTCCATAGGATCTTGGTGACACCGAAAGTTCTGTCAGTGATGGAGTCAAGTCCAACTTGTACTCTCCCATACCTATTTCTTGAAGCTTTAAGGTTTTGCCAAAAACTTCATAACGATGTCTTTGGTAGTTTCAGGAGTAATTGTATCCATGGCATCCTTTTTATGCGGGATCATACTACCAACTTTGATATTCTTACAAGTGTAGTTAGCATCTGCAGGAATCATCACTTCCACCCCATTATGTGGGAACTTTATGCATTGGTGGTAAGTAGATGACACAACTTGCATTTTGTAAATCCATGGTCTCCCCAACAAGATATTGTAGGCCAAAGGTAGATCTAGAAATTGACATATGACATTCCTCTCAATCGGTCTGACCTTGATAGGCAGAACAATAAGACCTTTGGAGGATCTTTATTCCTCATCATAGGCTTTGATAGTTTTCTTGCTTCTAGAGTCAATTGTCTGTTTTGAGAGACCTAGTCTCTTGATTAGATCAAGTGTACAGATACTCAATCCCGTGCCTCCATCTATCAATATCCATCTAACACGGGACTTATGAATAAGGACTTCAATATGGAGGGGTTGATTATGTGGATGTGCCAATGATTTTTCATCCTCTTCAGAAAAGGAGAGGTAATGTGGTGCTTAGATGTGATTAACCATCACTTGGAATTTGTCTATATCAATATATTTTTGGACGTTAGCAACATGTAGAGATTTTTCTAGGATTTCCCTATGTACTGTGGATATTTTGAGCAACTCAAAAATGGAAATTTTGGCAGAGGTTCATTGCAATTGGTCTATCAAGTCATACTTTGCTCTAGGGATAGTAACCACATGTTTTGCTGCTGGTTTGGGAATTGTAATGACATGAGTCTTTGATGTTGATGCTGGTTTTTGGGGTCCTTTGATCATGACCTATGCTTGGCTTCGTGTGACAACATTTGAGTGGAATGAAACACCTTTGATTGTGACCACATTAATTGATTTAGTCTTAATGTCTAGCATATTGATTACATTGTCATTGTTGGAATAGGTGTAGTTTACTTCATTACTCTTCCCTTTAGATGTTTCTCCATTTTCATAATTAGGGAATGGTTTATTGAATTTTGTATGATCCTCATTGGTAGTGTGTCCATCCACTTTGATCTTTCTGTCTTCAATGAGGTCTTGAATAACATGTTTGAGATTAAGACAATTGTTAGTCTTGTGTCCCTTGTTTTTGTGGAAGATACAATAGGAATTATCATCCCACCACCTTGGTTTGACCATTGGTTCCCACAGTTTGGAATCCAGGATTGTGAGAACTTTGTTATCCAAAAGTGTCTTCAAAACAGTCTCGAGAGGCTCTCCCAAAGGCGTGAATGTTCTTTGAGGTTTTGAAGTCCATGTCCCAACCCTTGCTATTATCATTGTTTGCTTTGGGTATGAAGGTCATTATCTTGGCATCTTTTCTTTCCTGCATACTATTAGTCAGATTGAACACCTCGGGATTAGGATTAATGTTAGAGGCGTCAACTACTCTGTCATTAACGACATTCTTGTTTTGCTTCCACCATTTAGTCTTGGAGTTGGAGTTGTTGGTTTTGTTTTCATTTTGAAGGGTGATCTCCACCCTTTTGGCCATGACTTCCTCAATATAGAGGGCATTCTTAATCATTCTATGAAAGCTTGGTGAGTCTTGCATTTGTAATGTGTACTTCAATTCAGGAACTAGGTTATTAATGAAGATCTCCATCTTCTTTGATTTGGGAATGACCCTTGAATATCGTGCAAAGATCTTCCTCCATCTTTGTAGGAAGTGTGTAAATGATTCACCAATCTTCTATTTGGTATTACATAGGTCCATTATGGTCACATCATCCTATATGTTATAGGAGTAATGCTGGATAAAGCGTTGAATCAGGTCCTCAAATGTTTTGACCTTAGGGTTCAATTTTGAGAACCACTCCATGACATTACCTCCTAGACTTCCTGGAAATAGTCTCATGAGGTATGTAGGTTCGTGCATATATTCTATGCTTAGAGCACAAAATTCCCTCACATGATCATGTGGGTCAGTCTCTCCTATGTACTTTTCATACTTAGGTCTTGCTATGTTGGGAGGAAATGGGACCATAGTGATACTTTTGTCAAAAGGAAATGGACAAATAGCATCCAACGAGTATTTTGTTTTGGGTTTCTCTTTCTCCTGTTTGAGGTTTGTGAGCTCTGTTTGCATTAATGTGAGCTGTTTGACAATAATAGATATAGGATTTGGTACCTGCTTTTCTTTGAGTTGTTCCACATCATAATCTTGAGGTAATTTGACACCTATGGACGCCAGATGGAGGAAGTATTTCTTTTTATCTTCGTCAATCATTTTCTCCATTATTTTATGGAATCTCTTGCTCTATTTGAGTTTTTTATAATCTTATTCAGTGATTTCATTCTCACTGCCGGACTCAAATAACAGACGGTCGAACTTGGGTTCTTTTTCCTCATCCATTTCTTCGGGATTTTTTCCATTGTTATATTCCTCAAAAGCCTCACTCCATCTGCGAGTGTCACTATCCATTTGTGGGGAGTCTAGATTGAGTAGGGAACTATGAGATGTTTCCCCTTGAAAGTATGGTGTTTTAGGAGGCACTTTCAATCCTTTAGATGTGTATTTGTTGCGTCTTGTGTTAACCATGAAGTTGTTTCTCAACTTTGTCAATGTTTCCCAATAGTGCAAGTGAGAGTTTCAAATAGTTCAAGTGGGTGTGTCTAGGTAAGAGTGACTATTTGTTGTTGGTGGATGTAAATGATTTCGGTGTCAGAGGGTTAGATTTCCCTGATAGTGAGCTGGGAACCAAGTTGTTGGTAGAAAGCGGGTAGACCACACGTATTGAACTAATCAGAAAAGACTGACTAAGCATGCAAGGTAGACGTTTGGAAAAGTTTTGAAATTTTAGTAGGGAGAACAAAAAAGACAATAGGAACCAAGTAAAGAGCCAAAATGGTATCCTAATCAACTGAGACTTTCTGAGAAACTATCTCGTAAATTCCCACTGTCCTAGATGTGAGCTCCCAAATGTGAGCTTCTGATGACACCAGATGCGGGCCTAAACCCTAAATGCGACTATGTGCTGACCAAATGTGAGGAAGTATACCAGATGTGATCCTAAATACCAGATGTGATACATGACATATAGGATGCAATTTTATGATGCCTCTTGTCAGTTTTGATTAGTTCTAAAAAGTTTTTTTTGGAATTGCGTGAAGTTTGTCTGATTGTAGTTTGATTTTGAAGACCTGTCAGTGAGTGAAGAACACATGCGTTGATCTGGGATTGAATGTTGTTGTTTGTTTTGAAGATGTTATCTTTTTAATGATTTTGCAAACACATAAAACAGATTTGCATTATTAGGAGGGTGAACAGACACTCATTTTTTTCCTATTCTCTAGGTGGAGGATGAAAATCTTTTCTCATTGACTTAGGTACACACTCAAATTCTAATCAGAATACAACCATCACCAAGCATGCAATGGCTCTAGTCATGATGCTGTATTAGCCGACTCCAAACACAAGTGAGGGCACGTTATGACAAGTGTCTTGGGGCAATTACTTTTTTCCTTGCAAAAAGATTATCATCCTTTTGGGGCTGAATCGGGAATTCTTTCAGTTGAAATTGTTGTATATTATTGTGCAATCCATTCGAAACTGTCCCCCATAGAATTACACAAGGAAAAATTGAGGTGTATATCCCTATGAGTACTTGAACATATGTAGTCTCACAAGTAGATTCAAGTGGCTCCACTCTAAACATACCCAAGCATGTTCAAGGAATGATGTCGAAATTCCATGAACAAAAATGGCTCCATCTTCTGAGGCTTTAGCCTATGAGGAAGCAATTATTTATAGTGAGTTGGAAGGGTTGGCATAAAATCTGTCCTCACTTGGGTCATTCCTGGGAGATTTTTTCCTCAACCGATAGGACCTCTACTACTAAATATGCGTACAAAGGATTGGCAAGCTTTGGAAATCTGGATTTCTGATTCTTCCAAAGAAGAAGAGCATACTCTCCTAATCTAAGCCATTTTATCGCAAAACACTTCAATCACTTGTTCATTCCCTCAAACGAATTCACTCACAACTCAATCTCCCATACCAAGTTTTTGATTCCCCCACTTGGAAGGAAGAGAAAATCCTCTAGTGAGACTGAAAGTAAGTTTAAGTTTGATTTAGATATTCCTATTTAATGAAAACAAGATGCTTGAAAAATAAAGTTTGCCTTGTTCAATTAACTGCATTATTTAATGAGTTTCTTGTTCAATTTCTATTTACCAAAATAATTTAAACAATTGAACTTGTTCTTTTATCCCACAAATTTAGAACTTTGATTATTCAATTTCTGATTCCAAAAGAAATTATACGATGTAGTTGTTCATTGAACCACAAGATTTAATGATTTGTGCTGTTCATTTACTGATCCTAAATGAAATTAAACTGTGAGACTACTTTTCATTTACCCCCAAATCCCTTTCAACCCATAAACTGAGGTGTGAGTTTCTGATTTTCCTTAAAGGTAAAGAGCATAGTCCTCTAGTCAGTTTAGTGATAGATTGGAAAATGTATTTTAGTTTTTAAAGCAAGTAAATAGAGGTCAAGATGGGGGTTGAGCAACCTAAAAAACCAAGTTAGTATTCTTTGTTTGATTCTCACGAAAAAACCTTCAAGAATAACCTGCAAACAATTGTTAGGCTGCAAAATATCAAAAACACAACTGGTCAAGATGTTAGAGTTAGGAAAATGAAGTGTGCAAATTTTCTAACCAGATGCGAGCTTAAAATAACCAGATACGATACAGTATGCAACCTTTCTTACCAGATGTGATAGTATACTCCCCAGATGCGATCCTAAACTGAAAATGATCTGGGAAATCCCAGATGTGAGCCTTGTTTTCTACGGTGCAAGGGCGTATCCTAGATGCGATCCAGAATGACCAGAAAGGACCCTATAGCAGAATCATGTGCATGCAAATTAGTGAAAAATAGGTTCAAAATGAGGCCAAGTTGGAAATTGGGCCCCATGGTGGGCGCCATAAATGTGTGTGTATATTTGTGCACCTATTACCTGTGACACAACACTTCAATAAGTTATTCTGTTAGTGAGAAACAAGGGTTAGTGAGCATATAAAACCCTAACATCGACCTATTGCTTTCTAATTAGGATGAGTGTAGAAAATAACATAACAACCCTCAGATTATGCTAATACTAGTGACATAAACAACCTAGCATGAAAGATTCAAGTTTAAAACAACTATTTTATTATTTAAGCATGCATATTAGTCTAAAAATGAGCATTATAACTATGTAAGAAAGCAACTATGGAGTGTGCATGAAGCTATGAAGGAATGGGTAGCATATCAATGCTTTGAGATCCCTTCAAAATCTTGGCATAACAACACTACTATTAAAAAATTGAGGCTTATTATGAGCTCCAAATCCCTTCAATTTATAGAGGAATGGGAGAGAGAGAGAGGGGAGACAAGGTTCATTAATGAGGTGTAAGAGCAATTAATGCCTTGGGCATTAATGAGGGATGGGCAAGAGGGAATATCCATTAAGGGATCATTAATGAAATTCATTTAAGAGGCATGGGAGGGAGTAAGGCTCAACTTGGCAAGTTGATCTTTAGAGAAGTCATGCTTGAGAAGGTTGACTTTCTCAAGTGGGTTGAGTTGTTAATAATTTCTTAATGGAATGTGACAACGTTAGGAGGGGGTTTAGGATAGAATTATAATTAGGATTAGATTAGCATGGGAGGAATAGGTTGGGATGGGTTAGAACCCAACGTAGAAGTGGTTGAAATAGGTTATTTAATTCATTTAAGGTTATTTAATTCATTTAAAATATAGGAATTAATTATTTAAGCATTTTATTACTTTTTAATAATCAATAGGACTATAGCCAATTTAATTAAATTAATTAGGCTAGGGGAATAGATTATTTTGCAAGTCAGCATTTGATTTAAGATTTATTTAATTCCTTTATAATTAAATAATATAGCCATGTTTGAATTTGGTTTGAATTATATGGCTATAATAGTTAATATAATTCAGTGATAAAAATCACCTAGGACATTAAATTTGATTTAAAATAAATTATGCCAAAGTAACATTGTCATGACATAATTAGGGGTATGATCACATTTAGGGAAAATAGGGTCTATGGTCAGAGCAGACCAAATCCAGGTGGTTACAAATTCGATTAAGTATATAGGTTGAAACAATACTAAAGGATAAACCTAGACTTCGAGCACACATAAGAGATGAAACCAGACTTTGGGTATGCATAAGCGTTGAAACAATACTTTGAGTACACATGTATGGATTAAGTGTTTCCTTTGTGTGATTGATTATTGTAACAACTATGACAATATCATACGGTCAAACTATAACATACACTTCAACATAAATAGGATTGATGAAGTGAGTAAGTTGTAAAACCCAATTTAATATATTTTTATTGTCACCATCTATGAAGAAATATTCATTGGCAAACTTTACATCATCTTCCACTTCATCTTCTAATTTGAGATGACTCATACCCTTTCTTGTATTCAAAAGGCATAAATAAATCAAGTTATTTGGTTGTGCATGCGAAATCTGAGCTTTTGCTTTTGTCTATTCTATTTCCCAGAACTGCTTGTTAGTAAGCATCTTTACAAAGCTCTCTTGACAAGATTGTAACCAAATTATTTTCTACAAATCATTAGATGTTAGAATGTGTATATAGATAATGATTATGTATGGGATGTTGTAAAATAGTAGATTGACTAAGGTGCATCATAGAGACCATGATTAGAAGAGCTTTAGCAGTTTTCTTGTTTACATCTTCTCTAGAAGACTGCACCTCTTCCAAACAAATGACATAAATTAGTGAATTGATTAGTCAAAATTATTAAAATAAATACAAGGACTAACCCTATTGAAGGATAATGATAAAAATGCAGACCAAATGCGATAATATTGGATTGGACAAAAGAAATGATCAATTTAATGAAATAAATGGTGCGAGATGAATGACAAAAATTGATTACTTGTCAAGGACACATGACAAGGATTGATGACATATGACATTTAACAAACTCTGCAATTATCATAGGTTTAATTGGAATTGATTGATAAGGTTGACTAGAATAACATCAATGGATATAGTCAATGTTATTAAATTGATTGGATAAGGACATGATCAGACATTGAAGGACTCAACAATGTCAATGATCAAATTGATGATGAGTGATGAAAAGATAGGATAACATGATGCTCAGGGACATGACAATGCCAAGTGATCAATTGATAAAATGATGACATGCCAAGGACACATGACATGGATTAATGAGTGTCGATAAGGAATTGAAGAATGTAACAATGCCTAAAGATTTGATGGTGATGATTGATTAGGGTTGATTGCAAATGATTTTGATGATATTAAAATGGTTTTGAATCAATTTTGAAAGGTTTGGTTTGGTTTTGAATCAATTCTAAGATGATATGCATTTGATTGAAAAGGGTTAAAGATGATGAAAGACATATTGAAATATGTTTAAATAATGTTAAGAAATAGGTCTGAATGATGATCAAGTTGGCCAAAAGATCAAAGTTAGTAAATTAAGAAAATGGAATGGGTTAGCATGTAAAAGTGATGAAGAGTAGGCATGAACCATTTTTTAGCATCTACATTTTGCCCCTCTTTCAAACTTACAAGTTAATCTTAACTTACAGGTTTAATGCTATCACTTGATTGATAGCATTAAAAATCCTTCGATTAATTGCATTATTTTATCCAGAGTCAACTCAACTGGTTGAGCTTTAGCCACTATTATTGATGCACTAATATTGTCTAGTGTTATCCATTTCCCCCCTGCTAATATCATACAATTAGTGATGCACTGACATGAGCACTCGTGTTAGCGCCAAGTACAAGTCCAAGAATCAATTCTTACTCTCAAGAATCGAAGATGGTTTTCTCCATAGATCTAGCTTCTTTTCCCATTGGTGGTTAAGTAAAGGAGTCTCTATCAAAGGAGTAACCATTAACCTTCCTATCTTCTTGTATTTCTTCTTCTCATTTCAACATTGAAAAGTTTCAACATCCATCACACAAGGTTTTATCTTTTCATGATTTCTCTTTTGTTTTTATGTTGATTCAAAGCTATTTCATAAACATATTTGATTAGATTCAAAGAGGCATCTGCATCAAAAAAGTATGAGCTACTTGATTTATCATATCTCATCACTAATGTATGTCTACATACTTTCATTTTCATTTTATTTCAATTTTGATTTCTAAAAAGGGGATTTACTGAGGAAAAATCCTTTGGCAAATGTTCTTCCCCATTTTTATATGTTCAAGTATAGGTTAGCAAGTTTTTATAAGCATTATGCACCCAAGTATAGAATGTTCCTAATGTTCTTCACCCAGGTAGATGACATTCCAAATGTTCTGCACCCTGCGAAAATAAGTAAAATTTTCCAGAACAATAGGTTACAACTCCAGTATCTTAGATCTGCAATTACAAGATCCAGTGACATAATGACAGTCCATAAATCAAACTGGAAGCTCCATCATCCCTATTTTACTTCAACGTGCATACATTTCTATTTCTATTTCCTCTTTAACATATTTCATTTCCTAATTTATATAGTTTAATCATTTGTATCTCTCGTACATTCATTCTCTTCCTCAATTTTAAGAAATAAAAAAATAGAAGCCCCTTTTGACCCCTATCCGACATTAGCATCACTTCATCCTTTATTATGGTGTAGATCCAATTTTACTTGAGGAGGATTCGTATTCTGATGTAAACCTTACAAAATTTGGGAGAACTTTGAGCCCATTAGGTGATCCCTATTTTCCACTATACAACAACAAACTTTTTAAGCTAGATCTACAACAAAAAAATACATTAGCATTTTCAAATCTAGTCTTTGATAGGCATGAACAAGATGCACCGCTCGTTAGTTAATTAGGATTAGAAAAAAACTACAACCAAACAAAATTTTATTTATTCTAGAACAAAAATGTAGGTATACCTTCATAGAAATGCAAAACTAGTGAAATACAAATGTAGACCTATTGAAAATATGAAAATATACTAAGTAGACATTAGAGACAAGGGTATACAATGAAAAAATGTAGGAAATAAAAGAGAAAATGAGAGGGTATGCAAAAAATCAAAAATAGAGATAAACAATGTACGTCTAGAGTTGAAAAATGTAAGTCTGCAACCCAGAAACCCCACTAGATGCATAAACTTGCGTCTGTAGAAGAAAAAATGCCACCATAGAGAAAATAATGGCACTTAGTAACCCAGAATCTAGAAATTCAAAAGTGGGAAGCATAAATGCCGCCCTTTATTGTTAGAAATGGAGGATTAGGTATCAAAAATTTAGGTTTGTGACCTTTGGTGATTTGTACCTACAAATGCAAAATAATAATCTACAAAGTGAAAACAAGATTAGTAAAGGGACTAGGGTCCTGTTGGGCATTGCTAAAATGACGAAGATTAAAAATTACATGCAAAACTATTAACTCTAAACAAGCCCAATCATAAGAAAGGAATTTGTAAAGAATTAAATCATCATCCAAGAGAATGCTACTTCATAAAATCACAAAACACATGTTAGATAAACATAAAAAACAACAAGAACTCTTTCATGAAACTTTTAATTCCCTTGTCCTTCTATCTTCAAAGATCTCATGTGAATGAAATGTGGGTGCTCTCAGTTTGTAGCACAAAGTACAAGATGCTAAGGAGAATGGAGATGGTTGATTAATAATGAAATTAAGCAAGTGATAGTTTGAATGATATGATAATTATCTAGTAGCAATATAGTAAGATAATGACAATGATAGAAAATATAACAAGTATGAAAAACTATCAAGTGTTCTCCAAGATTTCATAATAAGGTTGCACAAGATAAGCATCAAAATACGAAGAAAATGACTTTAATAGAAACCACATGAAAATTAATAGTTAAAATTAAGAGGTGCTAGGAGATTACATAGGATGCAAGGTTAGGTAAGGTTATGAAAGGAGTGGATGAGATTAAGAGGCAATAATAAAATGAGTATCTAGGATTCAAGGTTAGCTAGATGTGTTTTGACTTCTCAAGGTGCATTGAACCTAGACATAGGAAAGGTGGAAATTATCAAATGCAGAGACAATCGACAAGTGGTGTAACCTTGATAAAATTTAGGTTTTGATCTATGTGATTGAAGTTGATTGGCTAATATGAAAAGAAGAGAGTAAACAAATTTATAAAATGAAAAAGGTGTTTATTTCATAAATAGGAGAAAGACACTATGGTAAAAGTGATAAATTAAATAATTATAAATTTATTTAATTTTTGGAAAGAAAAATTAAATAATTAATCACATAAACATAATTGCCTATTTAATTAATAGTCAAATTTTTTTTATTACATGAGGAAATTTTTAGGTGTCTGCAATCTTTTACCTACAAACACATTATCATTTTCTACCTCATTTTCACTTTATATAGTGTCACCACATGTTCAAACACATTACTAAGGCTATGAATGAACAAATTACTTACTAATTATGATCATGCTCAATTTTTTAGGAGAAAAATGACACCTAAGAGAGATGGATCACAACTAAGATTACATCAAGGCTTAATATATACATGTTAGTCTTTGTCTTTCTGTTCAAACTCATTTTTATTTGGATTCATTTAGAAATTAGAGTCACATATATGACATAGTATACATTTGTTAGTCTATTTTATACATTTATTAAGATTTAATTAGGTTTATTATGAAATAAATTGGTTTAGTAGGGTTTTCATAGATTCATAACAAAAATTTTAGGTTTAGGAGGTTTGTCAAAAACTTGCAAAAATAGAAAAAATTACACAAAGTTGCAAAAAGTGTCAAAAAGTTGTAGAAACTTTCTTATAGCCTATTTTTTATTTGTTCATCATGGGAGTAAACCATTAGCACCAACATGTTTGAGTAGGAGGTTTTATCCTAGGCATGGACATATTTTTATTTTAATCAAGTCAAAACATTCAAAGCCATACCATAGTGATGTTGTATCTCAAGTGTGCTAAGTTGAAAAAACTATTGAGATTTGATGGATTTTCTCTCAAAATCAATCACACATAAGAATGAACAACTTGATCTTACATGGCAACCTAAGGCCCCTCTAGAATAACCTATCTCATATTTTAAGTGTCTGCAATCTTATACCCACAAACACATAAAAGTAATATGATTATTAAAGTAGATATGATGAAGGCATATGACAAACTGAATATGAGATTCCTTCTTTAAATTATTCACAAAATGTGTTTCCCTAAAAAATGGTGTAAGTAGTTTTGCTTCGATGCATTGTTAACTTTTTCTTTCCATCATAGGGAGACATTAAAGAAGAAAGGGAAGATTTTTAGGGTAGCAAGGAATGCTTTGATGGGTGTATCCTCCTTCAAAGTTTATAATATTTACATCTAGGTCTGCCATAGGAGATTTTTATACCATGCAGATGTGTAGTCAGAAATGTTTTAGAATTCATGGTTAACTCCATTACCATGAGAAAGAGCACTCTGATGGGTGTGTTTCCTTATTCAAAATTATGATTGCAGACTTTGCAAAAAGACTTGAGAATTAAATACTACATGTTAGACTGACAAATTTAATACCACTTGTTTTCAAATAATACATAATTAAACCATCATCCTCAAAAAATTTGTGGCACAAATTTAAAGCAGTAAAACGGTTAGTGCATATGCAATATATATTTTCTCGCAAAATGCATTTTGCGGGGAAGTGTATATGCAATGTAGTTTTGAAAATTTTAGAAATTGAATTATGAAATAATTTAGGAGAAAATGCACATTCAAATGGGTATTGATTCAACCCAGCATGGATGCGGTTACCCCATTTGGAATTTAAAACTACACAATTGAATTTTGATAACAATATCACACCATGAAGTATGTTATTTTATTTTATGAATTGTTTGTGCAACAATCTACTCATCATAGAACTGAACGGGTGGATAGTAGAGTATTATATTGTTGTGACTATGGTTCATGTTGGGAGGAAGGAGGGCGAATATTATCTTTCCAATCTTAGAATTATAAGTAGAAGATTATCAATCTTGGAAAGATAATATGTGTAGTAATAATTCTAAGTAGAAGATTATCAATCTTGGAAAGATAATATTATCTAAGTAGAAGGGATAGTAGAGTATTTCTAGAATAGAGTTATTCATGATGATGATGAGGAGTTCCTCAACCATGTTGTGTGATCAACAAATATGAAGTACCTCACACCCTTTCCTTCCCATACATGGAAATAAATGGGACTAACACTTTCATGAAGATATTTACTAACACTTAAATGCTAGTAACTACTAACCCTTTTTCTAGAATATAATTTGAGTGTTAGTAACTACTAACCATTTTACTAGAATATTATCTTTCCAAGATTGAAAGGGCCGAGTAACTACTAACCCTACTATTGAAGCTAATAATTCTATAGGTTCATTCCATTAGTATGCTAGGGTAAAGTGGTTGAGTAACTAATAAGCCTATTATTGATGGTAATAATTCTATAGGTTCATTCCATCAGTATGCTAGGTTAAAGTCCTAATAACCAAAGAGTGTATTTTTTGAGTATGTTCTTGTGAATGTTAGTGTTGTGAAATAATCTAACAACAAGTTGAATGGTTATATCAAGATAAGAAGTAAAGCCCAAGGCATTGCATTGAGTTTGGGCGATAAGATTACACTCAAGAAAAAGGGCTAAGTATGTGTTTATCTATGGTTGCTCAACTATAACTTCTAGGTTTTCTGTAAGAAAATAAAATTTTGCATTGATATCTTTATCTGCTTAAATGTTTTGGTAAGTAATAGTTAGAATTATGAATTCTTAAATTGGATGAGTGGTCATTGAAGCCTATAGGTTGATCTTTCAAAACTAGAAGAAAAATCAACCTTGATATGAAAAAGTATGTAACAAGATAAATTTAAGTATTCACCTTTCTTACCAAAAACCTTTATGGATGGATACAAATCCGTTCTCCATGAATATGCTTGATTTCAATGCTTATGCTTACTTGAAGTCTGGTTTTAACCTTTATTATGATTTTAACCCTTATGAATACTCAAAGTATGGTTTCAACGCTTATGCATACTCTAAGTATGGTTTCAACTCTTATGCGTACTCGAAGTCTAGGTTCAACCTTTAGTATGGTTTCAACCTTATAGCATAGAATTGGAAAAAAGGGTAATACAAGAAAATGTTGGTCCAAGCTATTCATTCTTGTGTCATTAAGTTCCATTAAGTTGCTAGCATTGTGGTTAATTTTCTCATTGACTTCTTAGGGGATCACAATTTAGCATCTATAATAGATGTGGTTTTTTTGTGCAGGAGATTATCTAGACTAGTCCTAATCTTAGAGCCTCCATATTGATAAGGTTGTTAGAATTTTTTTTATCATATTCGAGTTTCACAAGTGTGTTCGTGTGCTCTATGGATTGTTGGATAGTACCCCTTTCTCTTATTCAAGTGGAAATGGTTTATCAACCATCACATAATTTATAGGGGAGCTACCATTTTACGCAATTTCTGAGGATGCTAAGGTGACTAATTTGAGGTCATCAACCACTAACAAATCTCAGCCAGAAACATATGCGACCTTGTCCTGAATGTGACCTTTCAGCCTAGATGTGCATCAACGCTTGTCAGCCTGTGATTAAGTTCCTTGAAGTTTCTAGTACTATGGTTCATTTTCTCATGCAATTCTTAGGGGATCACAATCTATCATCTACAAATGATGTGGTTATTTTTGTATGAGAGATTATCCAGACTAATCCTAATATTAGATCTTCAATATTGAATATGTTGTTAGACACTTTTTATTATATTAAAGCTTCACAAGTTTTCTCATGTCCTCTATGGATAATTGGAGAGTACTCCCTTTCACTTACTAAAGTGGAAAATGGTTTCTCAACCATCAAACAATCTCTTGGAGAGCTACCATTTTACACAATTTTTGAGGACCCTTCACTCTACGTGGTGTGGACCCTATTGGGAGGGTCTACACTAGTAGAGTTATGGGAATACCTCTACATGGTGGGGAACCTCTTTGGAGGGTCCACCACATTTTGAGGGGACCTTAGGGTAATAAGGGGGTAGGGGGTAGGGGTAGGACTTCACCATAAGGCTGAAATTTATCACTCCTCAACACAATCGCTTTACAGGTCAACTCAACTAGGTAATTTTCTTTGTGCATAGATTTAACCTCACATGTAAGTATGTTTCCTTCTATAACCTTTTCTACTGGATCTATATCTAAGGAAATGTTCCAACAAATGAAGCTCCAACGATAATATCTCTTTTCCAGGACCACATATGTCTTCCATAGTTAAAACCGTATTTGAATCTTAATGTATTTCTGCGACCCAGGTGACTATTCTCTGTTGATATGTTGTTTAACTAAGATTTTTTTTTAACTGATACACTACTTAACTCATATTTGTTTAGCGAAGCAAAATAAAAACATAGAGAGTCCATCAAAACATATTTTATATGTTAAACAAAACAAATTCCTCCTTACAGATCTCCAGAGTTGCTCGTGAGAGTGCCCTATCAAAATAGAGATTCTATGGTGGACGTAGCAATTAATTTACTATTTTGAGACCACCCATAAAGTGTGGAAAACTTGCTTGATGTACATTAAAATCCATTCAAATATGCGAGCAAGATCTGCGTTGAGTGCTTTCATTTAATGTTGTAGATTCACTGTAGCTTTAGAAGTGCATATGAATAATACAAGTCTGCCAGGACTATACAAAACTGACTGCACGATTGTAATGGTTGGGAATAATATCTCCAACAAGTTGTAAAAATGAGCATAAAAATTGTCATCCAACATACATAAATTAAAAATAATATTAAAAACTTAAACTTACAAAAAAAATATTGCAGGTATATTATCGCTTTGGTTTTGAAGGTTTTTTTTTTAAAATATTGATATCAGTGTTAATAATCAGAGAATTCAAAACATATTGCTCAAAATTGTTGCAAATGATAGCAGTACCCAAATTAATTTCGTTTTAAGGACCAAATAAACTCAAGCTGAGCTTAAAAAAAAACTTGAGCCGAGCGCCAAGAAAAATTGATCTGCAACCATTTGTACCTTGGACGTGACATCTACTGTAGACATTTATTGCGACCGTATCTAGAACATAATAGAGGAGGGATATGATGGAGTGGATGGGGGATATTGTAGTATGGAAAGATTATTACCTCCAATGGGTCGTTTCAACAGGAAATAAAAGATCTATTTTTTCATAGTGGAGGGTCCTGGACAAGGTTCTCGTGAAGAGCGAGAGAAAAAGAACACTGGTGAAGAGCGAGAGAAAAAGAAGGTAGGGCTTCGCTTTAGTATTTGGTATGCATATCATGATGTAAAAAGAATACCAAGCACTTCAACTGCCATATCTTCTCTCCCCATCACTAAGATAGAAATATTCAAATTTGTTCATAATAGTGGTATCTAAGTAATCCTTAGGCAAACCATTAGTAACCTGAAGAAGTTATAGTTTTTAGCTCTTACAAACAACACTATTCAAGCTTCCTTCTCCATACTAGGTAAATATAGTTGCATATGGTATCCTTCAATATTAGTTTTCCATTCCAAAGTTGTGCAGATCTACTCATCTTAAGGTAGAAATCTTCAAATTCATTTATAAGAGTGCCATCTAATTCAGACTTAGGAAAACCAATAGTAACTTGAAGAATTTTCTCTTCTTCATCTTTCTGAACAAGAAGCCACTATCCATCATCAAACTTACTTATAGTACTATTACTCATCCACTTTACCCTAGCATACTGATGGAATGAACCTATAGAATTATTACCATCAACAATAGGCTTAGTAGTTACTCAACCACTTTACCCTAGTATACTAATGGAATGAACCTATAGAATTATTACCGTCAATAGTAGGCTTAGTAGTTACTCAACCCTTTCAATCTTGGAAAGATAATATTCTAGTAAAGGGTTAGTAGTTACTAACACTCAAATTATTCATAAAGATATTTGTCACTAAAAGAAATTTCCCTTGCAACATGGCATTATCACATTGCTAAGACTGGCTAACACTATTGAGTGTTAGTAGACCTCATCAAACTTGAAGGTATTTTTCTCTATGTCGGCACGTAGCCCTTCCAATGCTAACATTTTGTGCTAACACCTAGTTTCTATATTCTAGTAAAAGGGTTAGTAGTTACTAACACTCAAATTACTCAGCCACTTTATTCAAATTTAGTAGTTTTCTTGATCCTTATTCAAATTTATTTTCAAGTTTAAAACCGTATTTGAATCTTAATGTATTTTTGTAACCAAGGTGACTATTCTTTGTAATATTCTTTGTTGATATTTTGTTTAACTAATATTTTTTTAACTGATACACTACTTAACTCAGATGTTGTTTAGCGAAGCAAAACAAAAAAATAGAGAGTCTGTCAAAAACATGTTTCATATGTTAATGATGGGGAGCTCACTCTCAAGAGAAATCTTGCTCCAATCAAGACCTCTGATTGGGCTTTCTTAGGGTATCCTTCTCTACCCTATCCATAGGATGCTTCTATGATCCCCTTTCTCACCTTGAACTTCCCACCAACTTCAAACTACCAACCAATGGCTCCATTGAACCACTAAACTTCCCAAAACTCTCTTGGCTAGTAGGATGGGTTCCCTGACCTCTACTAGGCCACATTAAAATAGTTTCCAACTCCATTGGATGGACTCTCAAATAGGTTTCCAATCAAGTCCTTGGTTTTCTTGTTTGGATGCCTTGTAGCCTTTTTGCTCAATTAGGCCTCCTAGTTTTGGTTTTCTTTAGATTCTTCACTAAATATCTTAACAAACCTCTAAACCAGTTATGGATTCCTTCTATTGTTTACCTAAGATCTAGGATTTCTTAGGTTTTAGTTTCCCACTCTGTCCGTACATATGCTTTTCAAGAAACCCCTATTTTTAAGGGTTTTGGGAACATGTACACCAGCCTATCTTCTTGGCTTGAACTAGGTGATCTATTCAACTCCTCTGATCATCTCCTTGAATCCAATTATCAAGGAACCTCTCCTATACACTTTCCCACCTTTTATTGGATTCATCCAATCCATCTAGCAAGCTTTATTGATGTTGTCTCATCCAAGCTCCTAACTAGAATGCAGTGGCACTCGCCTAGGGCTTGGTGTTAAAAATGCTTCCCCTACATAAAATGACTCCACAAGACATATTTACACTGTAAAAGGAGTCCCCTACTTGATTCCAAGAGGCCATAGTGTTTTGACAACGAGAATTCAAGAGGGGTTCATATTTACATGTCTCGGTCAGAACCAGACAACGAACTAGTAAAAGAGAAAGAATTTACAGAAGCTTAACCAGTGACTCCAAAAAAATAAAATAATGCCACAACAAGTTTCTACATGACAATAAAAGAGTTCTCAATGCATTAATTCAACACTTTCAATACATTAAACAACTGGATCAAAGCTCTGTTATAGAAAAACTGTTAAAACTCCTTTGCAATACTCAGTCCGTACAAAATGATGAACAACCCTTAGATTAGGGTTTCTACTACCTTAAATATGTCATCCCTCCATGTTTAGGCCCTAAGGTCAAGATTTGGGCACAATTAAAGCCCTTTCCTAAATTCTAGGAAATGTTGTCATGACAACTTTTCAAAATTGAAAAGTTGTCATGAGCAACTTTTACAACTTTTTGCATTTTGCCAAACTACTATTCCTAATGAACCAAATTGACTTAAAATCACCATATAAGACCTTTAAACACCTAAAAACACAAAAATCCAAAATGTCACTCCATTTTGGGATCTCAACCCAAGTTTGACCACTTGGTTGACTTTTTAGTATTTGGACCCTAGATCCTAATTGGATATCCAAATCCCCTAACCCAAACACACCTAACTCAACACACACCCAAAATCAAATATGGAACTTTATATTTTAGTCCTTATTAACTGGTGGTTGGCCAAACTAACCTACACGCCAAAATGTACTAAAGATCTCCACTAGACCTTAAGGTGATCCTGCACAATCCTCCCCATGCAACAAGAAGATCAAGGTACTTTGGGTGTGATGAACTCCATACTGATTCCATGTTTCTTGAAGTCCTCCTCTTCTATCCATGTAGGTTCTGCTTCAGATTGGTGTTCCCATTTTTACCAAGTGTTCCATATACTCTTTCTTTCTTGTCTTCTTCTTCACCCTGGAATCCATAATTCTTTCCACTTGTGGCTTCACTTGAACAGGTACTCTACTTTCCTCCACATCCCTAGATACCTCTATATTGTACTCTTCTCCATCTATTTCTGGTCCTTTGTATGGAATTAAATCCTTCACATTGAAATGGGGCAAATAGATATCTCTTTTGGCAGATCTATCTTATAGGCGTTGGCACCATACTTGGCTATTACTTTACACGGTACAATCCTTTTAATTTGTAACTTTCTTGGTATTCCATTTTGTAATCTAGCCTTGTTCAAAAATACCATCACCAAGTCTCCTACCTAGAATTGTAGATCTCTTCTTCCTTCATCTTTCTTAGCCTTCAACTTCTGATTGGCCTCCATTAGAGTCTTTCTCACTTGTTCATGGACTTCTCTCATTGACTGTGCAAAGTCATCTGCATGTCCACTGATTCCTTCATATCCCTTCAAGTCTCTGAGCTCCATTACACCCCTTGGGTGTATCCCATATACAATCTCAAATGGAAACTTACCAGTAGTCCTATTTGTGCTATCATTATAGGAAAATTTTTCCCATGGGATAACTTGTTCCCATCCTTGCCCATACTCTTTTGTCAAACACCTTAGTAAGTTTCCAAGAACCCTATTGATCACTTCTATCTAACCATCCGTTTGAGGATGATATGCAGATCTATGAGACAAGTTAGTTCCTACTCTTCTCCATAGGGTCTTCCAAAATTTCCCCATAAACTTCACATCTCTGTCTGCAACAATACTTATTGGTAATCCATTTATCCTAACTATCTCCTTGAAGAAAAGGTGGGAAATGTGACTAGCATCACGAGTTGTCTTACATGGAATGAAATGACTCATTTTACTGAATCTGTCCACAACCACAAACACATTGTCTAAACCATTTGGAGTCCTAGGTAACCCCACTATGAAGTCCATACTTATGCACTCCCATGGTCTATTTGGGATAGGTAATGGCTGGTAAAGACCAACATTTCATTATTTCCCCTTGGCCTTTTGACATACTCCACACTGTTCCACATACCTTCTAAAATATTTCTGCATTTTAGGCCACCAATAGAACCATTCCACTAAATCTAGGGTCTTATTCAACCCAAAGTGTCCACTCAAACTTCCATTGTGCTTCTCTTGGATGAGGTTCACCCTCATGGAACCCCTTAGAACACATAATTGTTTTCCTTTAAACAACAAGCCATTCTGCAAGGTATAGTTTGCAAACTCACTATGGAAGTGATTCTCAAAGTCAGTACACACCTTATGAATCTGTGAGAAATTAGTATCCCCCTCATATAGGTCTTTGAATCCTTCAATTCCTATACTATGCAATTGAATCTCTTAGATGGTGAGAAATCTCTTACTAAGGGAATCTGCTACCTTGTTATTCACCCCCTTCTTGTACTTAATAGGGAAGGTGTATGATTGCAGAAACTCCATCCATTTGATATGCCTCAAACTAAGTTTCTCTTGTGTGTTAATGTAGCTTAAGGCCTGGTTATCAGTATAAACCACAAATTCTTTGGGTAACAAATAGTGCCTCCACTTCTTAAGAGCCTGCACCATTGCATAAAGCTCAAGATCATATGAGGAGTATCTAGACTTTGCCTCATTAAGCTTCTCACTAAAGAAGGCTACTGGTCTTCCTTCCTAACTTAGGATTTCACCCACTTCTATGTTTCTAGCATCACACTCCATAATGAAAATCTTATCAAAACTTGGTAAAACCAGTATTGGTTGGGTGGCTACTTTCTCAAATCCTTCATTGGCCTCCTTCGTCCAAACAAACCTTTTTTTAAGTCCTCCTTTGATAGTATCAAGGAATGGTGCACAAATTTCACTAAATCTCCTAACAAACTTCCTATAGAATTGGGATAGCCCATGGAAGCTTCTAACTTTAGTCCCTGCCTTAGGAGTAGTTATCCATCTTCAAGTCACCTCGGGATACTAAAAATCCTAGGTAGACTAACTCTTGCTTCATAAACTCACTCTTTTCAAGGTTTATGGTGAGCTTCTCCTCCTGCAACCTTGTCAACACTAATTCCAAGTGTTTCATATGATCTTCCTTTGTTTTACTAAAAATGAGGATGTCATCTAGGTAGACAACTACAAACACACCTATGTAGTCCTTCAAGACTTCATTCACGACCCTCATAAAAGTACTAGGTGCATTGGTAAGCCCAAAGGGAATTACTAACCATTCATATAGCCCCTTTGTAGTCTTAAAGGTTGACTTCCACTCATCACCCTCTTTGATTCTAATATTATAGTACCCACTCTTCAAGTCAATCTTTGATAAGTAATTAACACCCCCTAAACAATCCATTAAATCTTCTATCCTAGGAATAGGAAATCTATATCTAATAGTTATCCTATTAATTTCCATAGAACCAATGCACATTCTCCACTTACCTCCCATTTTAGGAGCCAAATCCACTGGGACAACACATGAGCTTATGCTCTTCCTGATCAATCCTTGATCCAATAGCTCTTGAACCTGCCTTTCTATCTCTTTGTTCTATTCTGGTGTCATTTTGTATGCAGCCTTGTTAGGTAATGATGCCCTTGGCACAAAGTCAATCTGATGAGTTATCTCCCTCTTTGGTGGTAATTTAGCTGGATTCCCTTCACAAATGATGTCCTTTAACTGATCTAGTAACTCTTTCACTTCTACTGGCATGGGTGGTTGTTTAGGTATCTCCTCCTCCTTTGGCTTTACTGGAATAGCATTACCAATTTCACCTTCATCTTTCATGTCCTTTAAGAACTCTTTTCCATTCATTAGAAGAGTGTTGGAGTATATCTTCTCCACTGTTTCTTCTTCTATTAATGATTGTATCTTATAAGTTACTCCATTCTTCTTGAATGAGTACTTATTCTCCTTCCCATGGTGAACTGCTTCTCTATCATACTGCCATGACCTGCCAAGAAAAAAATGGCATGCATCCATTGGCAACACATCACAAATTATCATATCTTGATACTTGCCAATAGTGAACTCAACCCACACTTGTTCATTCACAAAGATATTTTGTCCCTTATTCAACCAAGTTACTTTGTAAAGGCATACATGAGGAATCCTGTCCAACTTAAGTTTATACACTGCTTCCTCTGAGAACACATTGTCAATGGATCCAGAGTTAATTATGACCCTACATACTTTCCCAAGTATCTTACATTTGACTCTAAAAAGAGCCCTTCTCTTCTTGTGTTCATCCTTTGTAGATTCTTTGATGAGAATCCTCCTAAGCTTGAGGTTCTCTCCCTTCTCCGAATCTAGACTGATCTATGATCATTTAGTCATGTCCTCTTCTTGTACATAGGAAATCTTATTCTCTCCTTGTGAAGTTGCTGGCTTATCTGCACATTTATAAGCAGGCTGACCTAGTTGGCCACAATAGTAACACTTCATTATAGCAAAGTGTGAGCATCTTCCAAACCCGCCTGATCTTCCTCTTCCACCATTGTGAAATCCTCTTCCTCTATTATATCAACCTCTATTATTAGACTCATGGTTTTGTTTAGAACCCGAGAGTCTCCTTGGAGTCTCTACTCCTTCCTCTACCCCTTGAGTTAGAGTCTTTCTTCTTCCTAAGTTTATCTTCCACTTTTAGGGCCATTTGGAAACAACTATGAATGGAGGTTAGAGTAAAGAAGATGAGCTCTTCTTGTATATTCTACCTCAATCCACTAAGGTATTGAGAAACCTTGATGCTCTCTGTCTCTTGTACCCTAGACCTAAGACAAAGCTTCTTGAACTCTTCTGTATATGATGACACATCTAGGTCCTTTTGTCTGAGTTTTTTCCTTCTCTTATGTAGCTGGATGTCATAGTCTTCTAGAAGGTATTTCTACTTCACCTTAGCCACCATAGATTTCCAATTTTCTATGGGATTTTTCCCTTCTTTCTCCCTTTCTTCTTGCAGAAACTTCCACCATGTGAGTGCTTGTCCTCTTAGCCTTGACTTGGCTATCTATACCTTCTGTACTTCTGTGATTTCATCACATTCAAAGTGGTTCTCCATACCTTCAATCCATTCCATAACCATCTCTACATCCATCTTACCAAAGAACATTGGAATTCCTTCTAGAGCCTTGCCACTCAATCCCTTGAGGGCCTTGAGGAATGGTTCCTCAGGTAGAAGTGGATCAGGCTCTGGTTCTATCTCCTCCCATACTTGTTTCTTTCCTTTATCTTTATCTTCACTCATTTGTTCTCTCATCTTGCTAGCTTTCTCTACAACCTTTTCCATCTTCAAATTCATTTCTTCCATATCTTCTTCAAGAAGCCTATTCTTGACTTGTTTCTCTGACAAATCCCTTGCCAATTCGACATTGGTCACCATGGTGCTTTCTCCTATGGATTCACTCCTATCTGACATACACTAACCAACTCCCAATCCTTTCAATGGCTCTGATACCAATTTGATGGGGACATATACTAGGCCACATTCAACTAGTTTCTAACTGCATTGGATGGACTCTCAAATAGGTTTCCAATCGAGTCCTTGGTTTTCTTGTTTAGAGGCCTTGTAGCCTTTTTTCTCAATTAGGCCTCCTAGTTTTGGTTTTTCTTGAGATTCTTTTCTAAATCTCTTAAAAAACCTCTAAACCAGTTATGGATTCCTTCTAGTGGTTACCTAAGCTCTAGGATTTCTAAGGTTTTAGTCTCCCACTCTCTCCGTTCATATTCTTTTCAAGAAACCCCTATTTTAAGGGTTTTGGGAACATGTACACCAGTATATCTTCTTGGCTTGAGCTAGGTAATCTATTCAACTCCTATGATCATCACCTTGAATCCAATTATCAAGGAACCTCTCCTCTACACATTCCCACCTTTTATTGGATTCATCCAATCCATCTAGCAAGCTTTATTGCTGCTATCTCATCCAAGCTCCTAACCAGAATGCAGTGGAACTCACCTAGGGCTTGGTGTTAAAAATGCTTCCCCTACATAAAATGACTCCACAAGAAATATTTACACTATACAAAGAGTCCCCTACTTGATTCCAAGAGGCCATAGTGTTTTGACAACGGGAATTCAAGAGGGGTTCATATTTACATGTCTGGGTCAGAACCAGACAATGAACCAGTAAAAGAGAAAGAATTTATATAAGCTTAACCAGTGACTCCAAACAACTAAAATAATGCCACAAGAAGTTTCTACATGTAAATACAAGAGTTCTCAATGAATTAATTCAACACTTTCAATCCATTAAACAACTGGATCAAAGCTCTGTTACAAAAAAATAGTTAAAACTCCTTTGCAATACTCAGTCCATACAATATGATGAAAAACCCTTAGATTAGGGTTTATACTACCTTAAATATGTCATACCTCCATGCTCAGACCCTAAGGTTAGGATTTGGGCACAATTAAAGCCCTTTCCAAAATTCTAGGAAATGTTGTCATGACAACTTTTCAAAATTGAAAAGTTGTCATGAGCAACTTTTACAACTTTTTGCATTTTGTCAAACTACTATGCCTAATGACCGAACTTGACTTCAAATCACCATATAAGACCTTTAAACACCTAAAAACACCAAAATCCAAAATGTCACTCCATTTTGGGAACCCAACCCAAGTTTGACCACTTGGTTGACTTTTTAGGATTTAGACCCTAGATCCTAATTGGATATCCAAATCCCCTAACCCAAACACACATAACTCAACGCACACCCTAAATCAACTATGGGACTTTATATTTTAGTCCTTATTAACTGGTGGTTGGCCAAACCAACCTACAAGCCAAAATGTACTAAAGATCTCCACTAGACCTTAAGGTGCTCCTGCACCAGTTAAACAAAACAAATTCCTCCTTACAGATCTCCAGAGTTGCTGGTGAGAGTGCCCTATCAAAATACAGATTCTACGATGGACGTAGCAATTAATTTATTATTTTGAGACCGCCCACAAGGTGTGGAAAATATGCTTGATGTACATAAAAATCCATTCAAATCTGTGAGCAAGATCTTCCTTGAGTGATTTCATTTAATGTTTTAGATTCATTGTAGATTTGGAAGTGCATATGGAGAATACAAGACTGATAGGGCTATAAAAAAATGACTGCACGATTGAAGTGGTTGGGAATAATATCTCCAACAAGTTGTAAAAAGGAGCATAAAAACTATCATCCAACATACATAAATTAAAAATAATATAAAAAACTTAAACTTACAGAAATAAAATATTGTAGGTATATTATTGCTTTGGTTTCAAAGGATTTTTTTAAATATTGATATCAGTGTTAATAATGAGAGAATTCAAAACCTATTGCTCAAACTTGTTGCAAACGATATCGGCGCCCAAATGAATTACTAGCTAGTAGTTAATAACACTCAAATTATTCATGAAGATAGTTGTCACTAAAAGAAATTGCCCTTACAATGGCATTATAAGCCAATAAGTTTCTCTACCCTTCACTCTACATGGTGTGAACCCTATTGGGAGGGTCTACACTAGTAGAGTTTTGGGCATACCTCTACATGGTGGGGACCCTCTATGGAGGGCCCACCCCATTTTGAAGGGACCTTAGGGTAATAAGGGGGTAGGGAGTATGGGGTAGGACTTCACCCTAAGGCTGAAATTTATCACTCAACACAATCACTTTGTAGGTCTACTCAACTAGGTACTTTTCTTTGTGCATAGATTTAACTCGACATGTAAGTATCACAATCCCTCTCAGTTTGGAAAATGGTCCTGAGATATGCGATAATTCTCATAAAGTGTACCCAATAATTCATCTGTATAAATAAAATTTATTGTGTCCAAGACTTATGTCAAATCGCATGGATGCTCCTCCCCAATTTTAAAAATTTCCTTAAAGATATCATCCTTCAAGTATTTACAATGCAAGTTTAAAACTCCCAAAACAACTACATGAGGTTGATGATCCATCATAAACTTCAAAGGGCATTTCTAGTCAATCTCCTTTTACTTTTGTAGACTAGAATAGGGGGACATTGAGAAAGAAGCTAACGAAATAAAATTAAACAAAGAAAACTAGACAAACAGAGGAAAAATATGATATACAAAGAGATGTAGAGATAAGTGTATACAGTAAACTACATAGTGTAGTGTGCTCAGGTTTTGAAATAGGGAAGCATCCACAAATAATTGACGACACCGAGTATTTCAAACTTTGACAGACATTAAATATAGAGCAACAAGCAATTGTAAAAGACATTGTGATGAAAAAGCTAAAATATATGACCACTCCAATCAATTTATTCCTTACTGGTGGGGTAGGCACAGGGAAGACATTTACAACAAAGATCATTTACCAAGCACTTCTACGTGTAGACAATAATATAAACAATGATCCTAACAAATCAAAAGGATTGATCACTTCATATACAGGGAAAGAAACATATAATATTGGTGGTGTTATATTGCATTCAACATTCCATATACCTTTTAATAAATCAGAATGCCTCCCGCTAAATAGTGACACACTAGACAAGATGAAAAAATATTATAATAAACTACAAGTCTTTCTCATCTATGAGATCTCTTTGGTGGGCTCTAATTTTTTGTGCTACATAGATCAAAGAATACACACACACACACACACATAAACAAACAACTTAATCATACATTTTATTATATATAATATAATAATTATTAAATAATATTTAGAAACAATTAATAGATAATGAAATATTTATACATTATATCTATTATTTATAAATGTTATAATTACAATGTAATAATATATATTAAAAAGTATTTAAATAAATTTTTTTATTAACATTGTAATTAATATTTATATTATATAACCAATAGAAAACTATTTCCATTATATAAAATTAAAATAACTTAAATATATAATAAACATAATTATATATGAATTTTATATGAACCAATCACTTGTTTTATTTTATCAATGCACATTAAAAAAAAGTTTATATAATATTACACTTTAAATTTCCATAAACTATAAATATTAAATTAATTATTTATGCATATTATATATGCTAATATTTAAATTGGTAGAATAAATAAAGAATAATAATTTAGTAAGATTTAGGAATATAATTTATCATTTATATATTATATTTATTATATATTTTATTAGAATAATTATTAAAATCGTATCAATAAAATATAATCTTAAACAATTTCTAATATATGTAATTAAAATTATCTATAATTTTTATTTATTATTTACATATTTTGATTTTAAAAATTAATTTATATGTTTTATTATTATTATAAATTTTATTACTCCTTCCAAAAATATATTATTAAATTATCTGATAAAATCATATACATATATATAGTACTATAAAATCATATTATATATAATATAATATTCTAAATTATACACATATATATCTCCAATTTAGAATTACAAAATAAATCATATATGAAGTAAACATTTTTTAACTAACCAAAAAATAATATATTATACTTTTTAAAATATCAGCTAAAAAATTAATATGACCAAGTATGTTTTAAAAGCTAAGTCAATATTGTCATAATTGTCTAAATGAACATAGTATGAAAGGACAACGGTGCGATTAATATTTCCACGCCATGGTGGCCATTACAATGGGTAGTGTTTGAAAATTCAAACCCGCGCAGAGGGTTTTCTTGCCATGGCGGTGCTTTTTCAAGTTGCAGAAGTGGTAGATGGATCGATCTGATCATCTGGGTTGCATTTATGTAGTCATAGGTAAACTAATATTGAGTTGTCAATAGTGTTAGCAAGCTTCAAATTCATTCATAAGAGTACCATCTAAGTCATCCTTAGGAAAACCAATAGTAACCTGAAGAAGTTTCTCTTCTTCATCTTTCTGAATAAGAAGCCACTGCGCATTGTCAAACTTAGTTATTGGCTTGTTACTCAGCCACTTTACCATAGCATATTGTTGGAATGAAGCTATAGAATTATTACTATTAGTAGCAGGCTTCGTAGTTCAGCCCTTTCAAGTTTGGATGAATAATACTCTCTTCTGGATCTTTATCTGATTGGAACTTAATGGTTTCATCCTCTAAAATATTCAATAAGTGTGGATGCATAATATGACAATTTCAGTTGGTATTGACACCAAATTCATGCAACATAACTTCTTCTCCTCTAAAAATAATATTCAAACATCTTTTGGGAACATTATATATCCATCCCAATGGTTTTCTTACTTGTTTGAAGGTTGTGACCATTGTTAGAATAGTCCCAAAGGATAACTGGGGGGGGGGGGGGGGGGAANGGGGGTGAATCAGTTATCAGCTAATTTAATTCTTTTTCTTTTATTAACTCCTGAATACAATAAAGTAAATGCACATTCAGATAACACAATAGACAACACCACAATTTGGTTTAGGGGAAACCAAATGGTAAAAACCTCGGTAGGAATTAACACCCACATTGAACTATACTTGTTTATAATAATCCCTGTTAGAAGATCTTGCAACCCTGTTAGGAGTTGTTCTTTACAATGCAATAAGTATAGTGACCTGGTTAAGGGTCGGACCCTGTTAGGAGTCTTTTACAAATAACCTTGTTAAGGGTGAGGACTCACTGTCCAAAAGCTCACTGCTTTAATGGTGAAGGCTACAACCTTCTGTAGAACATATATGCACTATATCTGATGATGAAATGTAGAGTAGACCTGCTGTCTTGATCAGTTCCAATGTATTGTAATCTTTCACTTCTTCTTCACATAGATCCTTGATGAATGAAACACAACTAATATTCTGCTCTGTACTTTTTCTATCTTTTATCTTATCATTCACACTTAGCGTTCCACAAATGAACTACTATAAGTATCTTCCTCAAAGTATGAGATCATGGGACCTGTTAGGAAACTCTTCATAACATCCTTGTCAGCTTAACTAATCATGCAAGCATAATTACAACCGCGCAATATAAACTGAATAGACGCGACGCTTCACAAAGTCGGCCTCACCAAATTAACTCTAACATTGCAATCTTATTGAAACACGTTTGGCACCTTCAGATAACTATCTTCAACTCATAACTAAACTTGAATATACACACGCATATCCCAAAGCTAGGTGCAACTCAAGAACCAATGCAATATCTCGGCTCTGTACAGACAAACTCCAAAAACTGTAACTGTCGCTAACAGAATTACACAACACAACTGAAACTTCATATCTGAGTCTGTGTGTATGAACAAAACATAAACAACATGTCTACAAGATGAATATAACTGCGCAAGGCTTGATAACAGTATTCTGATAAGTACATACATAACACTACTGTATATTATATGTTGTCATCAATGACAAACATACAATCAACTAGCTGCCAGAAGTAAATCTCCAACAATCTCCCCCTTTGACATTGATGGAAACATATGATATTAAAAACATCTTCAGCACATGGTGTCTTCTTTCTTTTTACAATCTTCTCAATATCCTCATCAAATATTCCTCTACACTGCTGCAGCTCCTCTATTTGTGTTTATACTCCCCCAGAGTATAAACTCCCCCTTACAACACATGGTGTCTTCTTTCTTTTTATAATCTTCTCAATATCCTCATCAAAGATTCCTCTACACTGTTGCAACTCCTCTGTCTGTGTTTATACTCCCCCAAAGTATAAACTCCCCCTTACTATATACTCCCCCTTTGACATCAATGGAAAAAGGGGGCCATAAACAATTAGGCACAGGTACTACTCCAGAAGTAGAGTAGTCAATCGTTCATCAGTCACTATGGACTGATATTTTTGCTGCTTTATCTAATCAAACTCAGGAGAGGGAATTACTCCCAACTTTTCCCCAAGATACTCAAAAGTATCTTTTGATAAAGGCTTTGTGAAAATATTTGCCAAGTATTCTTTGGTACTCACATTGTCCAATTTTACTTCATTATCTGCAACTTTTTCTCTAAGAAAATGGTATTTGATCTCAATGTTTTTTGTCTTTGCGTGCATCACAAGGTTCTTTGACATGTTGATAGTACCAGTGTTATCATAGTGAATAACAATAGGATAATCAACCTGAATACCAAAATTTTTAACCATCTGCTTGATCCAAACCATTGTTGAACAATTCAATGCTACTGCAACATATTCAGCTTCTGCTGTTGACTGAGAGATACAATTCTACTTCTTGCTTACCCAAGAAACCAACCTATCTCCAAGAAATATTGCTCCTCCAGAAGTACTTTTCCTGTCATCAATACAACCTGCCCAATCTGCATTTGTATATACATGAAGTTGTACATTATCTGATTTAGGATACCATAAACCATAGTCTATAGTTCCCTTTAGATATCTGAATATTGTCTTTATTGCCATTAGGTGATTCTATTTTGGTTCAACTGTAAATCTACCAACAATGCCAACTGCATTAGATATATCTGGTCTAGATTGAGTAAGATATATAAGTTTACCAATCATAGATTTGTACAATGTCTTGTCAACTGCTGTGGAATCATCCTCTTTAGAAAGCTTGCTTCTTGTTATCATAGGAGTGCATACTAGCTTACAGTCTTCCATCTTAAAAAAATTCAATATTTCCTTCACATATTTGGACTGGTTTATGAATATTCCTTTATCCGTCTGCTTTACATTCAATCCCAAAAAATATTTTATAGGACCAATCATGCTCATTTCAAATTCATTCTGCATTTCTTTTGTAAATTCTGCACTAAGCTTGTCATTACCTCCAAAGATAATGTCGTCAACAAATATGGCAACAAGTAGTAATCCATTAGGTGTCTCTCTTATTAATAGGTTGCAATCTGTTGCTCCTTTCTTGAATCCAATCTAGGTAAGATAACCATCTAGTCTCTCATACCAAGCTCTTGGGGCTTGTTTAAGTCCATAGAGTGCTTTCTTCAATCTGCATACCATGTCTGGTTTATTTGATAGATTAAATCCTTCAGGATGTTCTATGTAGACTTCTTCGTTCAAGTCACCATTCAGAAAAGCTGATTTGACATCCATTTGATATACCTTAAAATCTTTGAATGTTGCATAAGCCAGAAATAACTTAATGGCTTCTATTTTTCTCACAAGGGCAAATGTGTCAGTGTAATCTATCCCTTCCCTCTGTGCATATCCTTTACACACTAGTTTTGCTTTGTTTCTGACCACTGTACCATCTTCGTTCATCTTGTTCCTGAATACCCACTTTGTTCCAATCACATTTTTGTCACTAGGTCTAGGAACCAATTCCCATGTGTCATTTTTTATTATTTGATCTAATTCTTCTTCCATTGCTTTCTGGCAATCAGACTCCTTGCAAGCATCTTCAACATTTAAAGGTTCAATCTGTGAAAGTAAACATACCTCTTCATCCATTGTTAAGCTTTTTGCTTTAGATCTAGTCAAAACACTACTTCTCTGATCTCCAATGATATCATCTTTTGAATGATACCTAGATGTGAATTTTGAAACTTTTGGTGTGACATCCTCATCTGTAATCTATGATACTTCTTTTCTTGATTCAGGTTCATTACATGATACGTCAATCCAATCAAACATTTCTTCAATAACAATTTCTTTACTGTTAGGCCTGGGTTCATCCTCAATCATGGGTGCACAATCATAGTACCTCTCTTGAATCATGAACTTATCATCAATCTTTACATGAGTACTTTCAATTATCTTCTTTAATCTTAAATTGAAACATCTGTATGCTTTGATTTTAGTAGAATAACCAAGGAAAATACCTTCATCGCTTCTAGCATCAAACTTACCAACACCATCATCTCTCTTGATGTAGCACTTGCTGCCACAGATTCTAAAGTATTTTACTGTAGGTACATTACCAAACCAAATTTCATAAGGTGTCTTATCTGCACCTGGTCTTAGTTGGGTTCTGTTGATAGTATAGACTACTGTATTGACTGCATCTCTCCAATAGGTGTGTGCAACTTTTCCTTCAATCATCATAGTGCGCGCTGTATCAAGTATGATCATGTTCCTTCTTTCTGCTATCCCATTGTGCTGAGGGGTTCTGGGTGCACTCAACTATCTTTTGATTCCATGTTCTTCATAGTAGTCATAAAAATGGTTAGAGGTGAATTATCCTCCTCTATCTGATCTCAGATACTTTAGTTTTATCCCAGATTCATTCTCAACTTTAGCTTTGAATATTTTGAATTTCTC
>MU228017.1:283331-299492 GCA_018584345.1 Thuja plicata
TCTTAAAATAGCATAAGAAAGTGAAACATGAAGATTAACAAACATGATAAAGTGGATGACACTCTCATAGACATCATAGGTACTATAAAGAGATGCTAAAAGAAGCATAATGAGAAAAATAGCCATATACCAAAAGAATTTCATAATGAAAATGCAAAAAGTGTTTTTGTATTTATAAATGCAAATTGTAATCTAAGATGTAAATCTAACACCAACGAGAAGGAGTTGTCTATCGTGGGTTAACCAAAATGTAAAGGAAAGAAAAATCTTTGTTTTAGTGTTTATTTAGTTTCATTAGGGTTTGATTGTATATTTCCCTAACCTTTACATTTAATTGAGTTGTATTGATTATGTATTGTAATTGTGATTAAGGAGAAGATAAGATGCTCTTTTTCTATCCTCAAATGCACAAATGGAAGATCCAAGTTGATCAACCCAAAAGAAGGGCTAATGCACAAATGAATCAACTATTTGGAAAAGAGAATAACAAGAAACGGGATCTTAAATTCTGTAAATTGATTAAATGAATATGTTTGATTATATTAATTGAAAAGGATAGGAAGAAGAACTAACCTTGAAAAGTTGCAGATAAAAGAATGTTGTTTTTTGAGGTCTGTAGACTGTTTCTGGAAAATCTGACAGTTGATCCCGAACCAGAACGTAGAGACAAACAAAACCCAGAAATATTTTTCCGTTACGATGTCATCTTATGAAAAAGGTTGACCTTGACCCACAAATGTCAACCCTGACCCAATAATGTCGACCCTGACCTACACAGGTCCGACAGAGAATATGTTCGCGCTGTCTGAAAGAAAGCCAAAAAGGGTATCCAAATCTGATCTCAAAACTGCAATCCTGAACCTGTACCTGCAAGAAAAAGAGGATTTTTTATTGTGGGGGAGGGGTTTTCCTTAGTCAAACCCCAATTTAGGAATTAACCTTGAAATCAATAAATTATAGAGTGGTAGCAAGTAGTAGAATTGAATCTAACAATGAAGCTATGATATTCAATAGATATATAATTGTAATTCAAATGTATGCAAGTATGAAAGATATGAAAGCTTGGACTTTAGAAACCATAAACCTCCATGATTGTATGCTTGAAATCCACCTTGAAGAGATGATGAAAGATTCTTGAGGATGCACAAAGGATCTTGAAGGAAGATCACACCACCATGATGGCTAGATCTAGGGTTTGAATGATGAATCTTGAATGCTTGAACCAAATCCCTTCAAAGGCTTGAAATCTTGAATCCTTGATCTTCAATGGAGAACTTGAACACCTTGAGAACTTGGAAATATGTAGAACAATGGATGCTTGAAACTTCTTTTTTTTTCTCAATATTGCTTAGTTGATGGTTCGTAATGCTTAGAGAAAATGAGAGAGAAATGCTTCCTTTTATATGAAACTAGGGCACAATCTTCTAAGGAGGCTGACATAGGATAATTAAATTCCAATTAGACCCATGCCCCTAGAAGAGGACCTATATTAAATATAATTTAGCAATCAGCGCTTTGGAACCCAAAACAGCCGACCCGGAAGCGGGAAAACTAAATTTTGGATGACCCCCGGCAGCCGACAAGCTTCCAGTTTTGAAAGGGGGACCCTGGTCAGGGTCGAGGTTGACCTTGACCTAGGTCAGGGTCAAGGTCAACCCTGACCTAGGTCAAGGTCGAGGTTGACCTTGACCCAGGGGGGCAAAACCCCTGGAAAATATGTCAGGTGGGGTAGAAGGTGCCCGAAGAGGCTCAATCAGGGTCTTAAATAGGAACAGAAGTAGAGGATGATGCAGAAATGGGAGGATGATATGATGGAGGTCAAAAAAATCCCCTAAGGAGGGCTAAATTCTCTTAACATGGAAGTGCTTCCATTTTAAGATGATACAGGAGTTTTCACCCATAATGAACTATACTTGTTTATAATAATCCCTGTTAGAAGATCTTGTGCAACCCTGTTAGGAGTTGTTCTTTACAATGAAATAAGTATAGTGACCTGGTTAAGGGTTGGACCCTATTAGGAGTCTTTTACAAATAACCCTATTAAGGGTGAGGACTCACTGTCCAAAAGCTCACTGCTTTAATGGTGAAGGCTACAACCTTCTGTAGAATAGATATGCACTATATCTGATGATGAACAGTAGAGTAAACCTACTGTCTTGATCAGTTCCAATGTATTGTAATCTTTCACTTTTTCTTCACATAGATCCTTGGTGAATGAAACACAACTAATATTCTGCTTTGTACTTTTTCTGTCTTTTATCTTATCATTCACACTTAGCATTCCACAAATGAACTACTATAAGTACCTTCCTCAAAGTATGACATCATGGGACCTGTTCAAAAATTCTTCATAACATCCTTGTCGACTTAAATAATCATGCAAGCATAATTACAACTGTGCAATATAAACTGAATAAACGCAATGCTTCACAAAGTCAGCCTCACCAAATTAACTCTAACATTGCAATCTTGTTGAAACATGTTTGGCACCTTCAGATATTGCAATCTTGTTGAAACATGTTTGGCACCTTCAGATAAATATCATCAACTCATAACTAAACTTGAATATACACACACGTATCCCAAAGATAGGCGCAACTCAAGAACCAATGCAATACGTCGGCTCTGTACAGACAAACTCTAGAAACTGTAACTGCCGCTAACAGAATTACACAACACAACTGAAACTTCGTATCTGAGTCTGCGTGTATGAACAAAACATAAACAACACATCTACAACATGAATATAACCATGCAAGGATTGATAAAATTATTCTGATAAGTACATACAGAACACTATTGTATATTATATGTTGTCATCAATGACAAACATACAATCAACTAGCTGCCAGAAGTAAATCTCCAACAACCATTGTTCTTCCTTTAGCACTTTTTAGAAATGTTGTCAAAGTTGCACTTTTTGCAACATTAACACATCCTAACCCGCTACCTATTTTAATGACTCCTAAATGACTCAACCAACATCTAAGACTAACTCCTACATGCCACAAGCCCTTACTAGACAATTTGACACGGTGGCTTATAAATTTGCTAACCATGCCAATGCCTTACAAAATGAGCATCTACCAACAACTTGATGCATAAAGTGAGATTTGAATCAGAAAATTGATTTCAATAACAGCCCTTCAAAAATATCTCTGGTGTCTTATTAATAAAACAATGAATATTTTCTTTCCAGAGCTTTGATTGTTTGGATATGGTTTGCATAAGATGTTTTCATGGCTACTTGGAGGAGGAGATTTCTATCTGTCATCGTAAGGCTGTCATTCCCAATTTTCAACATCACTTGGCTGGAGATACTTCACTTGATGTTCAGCTTCACATCAAGAGCTGGTGAAAAAAAACTAAATACCCTATTGGACACAGAGGAACACTACTGACTCGGACCAAATGGTCCTCTGAGTCAGTTGTTCCCATTTTCTCTCTCAAATCTCAATTACAAATTGGGTACAATTTCTTTTAAGATGGGACGAAACTATAAGGGCATACTATATTCTTTAGAATGTTAACTAAAGACTTCATGCAAGCAGGCTGAGAAATTTGAAAATAAGATATAAGACAACCATATAGATAGCTAGATATAAAAAACTCAATAGCTAGGCCAATTGCACAGGATGGACATAAATAAGATTTAGAGATACCAAAAGTGCCAAAGAGAAGATTTGTGAAAATAAAAAATTGAACAATACTAGCACTTTGAACAATTTTATCTAGTATAGAAGATAATCCTTTTCTGTGTCGTATCTTTTTTGAACTGAGGAGAAATAGTGATGTCTAGATACATCACATACATAATATATAAAAGGATCATTTCAACATGCATGTTTACATAAACTATAAATTATTATCATATATAAAATAAAATTGTCTTTCAATTGGGAATGACCCCAAACAATAAAAAATAATAAAATTTTAGGTATCTTGATCTTCGGGACCTTTTATGCTACTCAATGCGCCAAGAGCAACAAAAATTTCTGTACAAGTAGAGCGAGGGCAAAGACAAAATTCATCCTGGTCTGACTTCGCCTTTTTAAATATAGTATGCAAAGGGAGCATTCATCCTGGTCTGTAAATAAATCATTATCATCATGAACAAAATTATCACTATGAGGAGTAGATATAGCATTACCATCATCATTATAATTATAACTACTACTAGGAATAGAAATAGATGCATTAGGAGTAGGGTTTAGAATAGGAACATAAGCAATAGATCCAAAAATTCTTAAATGTTGTAATTTGCGTTTCCTACCAGGCCATGCTTCCTCAGGAGTTATATTTTGCAAAGATTTAGTAGGAGTTCTATTAAGAATATAAGTGGCACAAGCCATTGCTTCAGCCCAAAATTTGTAATGCATCTCTTTTGCATGTAACATACAGCTTTCCATTTCCATAATAGTTCTATGCTACCTTTCCGCCACACCGTTTTGTTGTGGTGTATAAGGAATGGTAAGCTGATGTTTTATACCAAAAGATCTCTTAAGTAAGAATGAAAAGCGTTATTAACATATTCAGTACCATTATTTGTTCTAAGAATTTGAAGCTTAGAACCAGATTGTCTTTCCACAAACATATGAAATTCATAAAATGTGTCAATAACTTAATCTTTAGTTTGCAAGAAATAAATCCAAATTCTTTGAGTAAAATCATTCAACTTTGTATTCTTGACATAATTCAACAACTGAAAGAAGATTGGATTTCAATTCAGGAACATAAAGAACATTGTGTAATTTTCCATTTGGAACATTAACATCACTAAATCCATCAACTTTGCAACTATGATCATTAGCTAATTGAATAGGAATATTTGTAGTATCAGGTTGCAAAGAATCAAATACTTCTCTATGAGATGTAACATGGTGAGAAGCCCCACTATCAATAATCCATTCTAATGCATGAGAAGCTTTATAACAAGCAGTAAAAGCACTAACACTATATAATTTAGTAATATATAATTGATGTGGTTATTTTTGTGCGAGAGATTATCCAGACTAGCCCTAAGTTTAGAGAATCTATATTGACAAGGTTGTTAGACACTTTTTATCAGATTCGGGCTTCACAAGTGTGCTCATGTGCTCTGTGGATTATTGGAGAGTACTCACTTTCTCTTATTCAAGGGGAAATGATTTATCAACCATCAAACAATTTCTTGGGGAGCTACCATTTTACGCAATTTCTGAGGATGCTAAGGTGACTGATTTGAGTTCATCAAACACTAACAAATCTCAGCCGACAACATCCACGACCTTCTCCTCAAGGTGACCTTCCATCATGGATATGCATCAACGCTTGTCATCCTGTCATTAGGTCCCTTGAATTTTCTAGTATTGTGGTTCATTTTCTCATGGAATTCTTAAGGGATCATAATCTAGCATCTACAATTTATATAATAATCTTCATAATAAAAAAATTTATAATTTTTTTTTTCTAATAACAATAGACCTATTTATCCAACTAAACCAAACATCTGAAGGAAAAATCATTGGCTGCTGATTGATTATATCAAACTTGATAATAAAAAATCCTATGCTATGAATTATTATTCCTTAATTTTAAAATGGCCCACTACCTATTGATATTATAAATCCAGAGTTCCATGAAAATATTTATAAATTAATAAGGCCATTTGAAAGAAAATTCTGCTGATTTCTACAAGTTGGTTTCCATTACTTTCAAAAATTAGTCTAAGAAAAACTCTTCAAGAGAGCACTGTGCATTTCCTATTGGTATAGGAAAATGGCTGATCGAGTGTATAGACAAGAGTCAGATTCTCATAGGGATGAATTGGTAAGAATCGTATCATCCATGAGAATAGACAAATTTATTGGTGGCATTCTGGAAAATAGTATGCACCTTGTATTTTCTTCCATGCTATGCAGACATGTCTACCAGGGTAGTTGCAACTACAAATGTTGATAATGGGTGTGCACAACTTGTTCCAAATCTCCTATTTCCGCACATGCAAGGAGGATGCTGGAAAAAATTGTATATTTTGGCTTTATACTTGAAAATTGCATTTACTTCAAAGTTTCTAAGCCTCTAACAACTAGTTGATGTCCGCAGCGTTGTAACTTTGAACTATGTGCCGGTGGGCGGCAAAATGAAATTTAAAACTTTAAATTTACTACACTCACCAAACAGACTACTAACGGAAAATGGAAAACAGAAGAGGGATGTGTAAAAATGGTTCCCACGCAAGACATCACACACTAAGTCAAAGATTAGTGTGTGATGTTTAAGCCCGGCCCTGGAATTGGTTCCTCCAACAATCAGGAAATAGCTTCGCAAATTCTGCAACTCCTTTCAACAGCTACTCTTTTGATTTTAATTCATGCGCCAAGACACTTATGAATAACATGCGCCAAGAATATTATGAAAAACACTCAGACATTTTGAAATAAATCATAGTCATATCAACTCACATCACTCTGATAAAAGCAACTGAAAACACAAAAACCTTATTTGAATATCGACCGTAGATCAATCTTTAAAGCTGTGTACTGAACGGTGAGATTTTAGTCAATCACTTTTTACTCCATGTGGCATCCTACTGGAACTAAAAAAATCCATCAAAGGCCCACCTTCAAACCTGTTAGCTTTAAGTCCACACGTCATCATCACGCTACCACACAATGCATAAAACAACTTCATCTTTTGATTACGCGGTAGTGAAATCATCTTTACAATATCGTGTCTTAATTCCTACGGCCCCACATTTCCCTTTGTCACTGCTTCATGGGTCTTAGATGGAAATTAATGACCTATGTGGAAGCCTCACATATCTCCATCTCAACATACTTTCCCACTTTTAATACCCGCCAACTGAAGACAGGTGTCGCCATTTCGCCACCGCGCGATGCAGAAAGTATGTTGCACATTGTGATCACGTGATGGTGCAGAGCCGTCGATTCATTTGTAACTTGACCGACCAATGAACGCCATTTGTTTTCCCTTATCTTAAAAGCCACCTAACGCTTAGGGACATAAGGCAGTCCAACTAATCGAAAAGGTAGGACCTACCAAATGTTTTCCTTTGGCATAAATTTGTTTTTGTAGGCTCTGAAAAAGATAACTTTGCAAAAGGGCCCATGACAAAACAACCCCTCACTTAAGTGAAAAAGTAATAGCGAAACATAAGCATACCATAGTGAGGATAAAAATAGGGTTTTAGGATGGATAAAAATAGGGTTTTAGGATGGCATAATAAGGGTTTCAAAAAGAACCCATGTTGAACAAAGATGGAGAGCTTTTAGCCACTCTTCATCTTTTTCAAACCCAAAGAAATATTTTTTATTTTGTATTCTTCATACGTGCACTTAGTTTCACTCAATACATAAACTAAGTAAACTAAGTCTGAGTCAGTAGTGTTCCTCTATGTTCAATAGGGTATTTAATTTTTTGTCACCAACTGTTGATGTGAAGGTGAACATCAAGTGAAGTATCTCCAGCCAAGTGATGTTGAAAATTGGGAATGGCAGCCTTAAGATGACATATGGAAATCGCCTCCTCCAAGTAGCCATGAAAACATTTTGTGCAAACCATATCCAAACAATCAAAGATTTCGAAAGAAAATATTCATTGTTTTATTAATAAGACACTAGAGATATTTTTGAGTGGCTACTATGGTTGTTGGTATGTTAAATTTTAATTAATAGAAACAACATTGTGGTCCAATACACTTGTAGTTTCATAAAATATGTTACTAGATATAACACCAGTTTTAGTTGAAGATAATTTTATGTTTTCTTTTATCTTCTTTCTTGACTCTGGAGCAAGAGTATAATTGTGTAGTCGTTCAACCAGTTTGAGATCATCCATAGTAGCCAATTCTAAAGTTTCTGAAGTGTCTCCTTCATGTGATTGATTACTGTAACATCCAAGACAATATCAAAGTGATGAACCATAACATATGCTTCTACATAAATAGGATCACTGAAGTAAATGAAGAGTTGAAACAATTCTCAAATTT
This sequence comes from Thuja plicata, assembly GCA_018584345.1. Classification (NCBI taxonomy): domain Eukaryota; kingdom Viridiplantae; phylum Streptophyta; class Pinopsida; order Cupressales; family Cupressaceae; genus Thuja; species Thuja plicata. The sequence continues at coordinate 291,322 of MU228017.1, forward strand.
GAAGTCATACTTCTCTTTCTCCCCAGGGTTTGATCTATATACCTTTCAAATAAGCTCAAGAAAAACCACATGCAAAAAATCACTGTTGGAATAGTCCCAAGGATAACTGAGAGGGGGGGTGCATCAGTTATCAGTCAATTTAATTCTTTTCTCTTTCTTTAATGTAATTTTATATAAGGTAAATGCACATTCAGATAACACAATAGAGTACTCAACAATTTGATTATGGGGAAACCAAATAGGCAAAAACCCTGGTGAGAATTAGCACCCACAAATAATTGCACTAGTTTATAATGATCCCTGTTAGAAGATCTTACAACCCTGTTAGGAGTTGATCTTTACAATGCAAGAAGTACAGAGACCTGGTTAAAGGTCAGACCCTATTAGGACTCTTTTACAGATAACCCTGTTAAGGGTGAGGACTCACTGTCCAATAGCTCACTGGTAAAATGGTGAAGGATACAACCTTCAGTACAATAGATATACCCTATATCTGGTAAATGAACTGTTTGAGTAGACCTGTTGTCTTGATAAGTTCCAATGAATTGTAATCAAATTCTGTTTCTTCACATAGATCTTCAACTTATACTTTCTGACTTTCTGCTCTTCTTTGTCTTTTCTTTTTCACTTCATTTTCACACTTAGCGAACATAATAGAACTGCTATATGTATCTTCACCAAGGATAAGGTCACGACGGTATCTAGAAACACTTCATTAACTTTCTTGTCGGCTGTACCAAGCACGCATTCAAAGTTAGGGCCGCGAAACTTAAACTGAATAGACGCGACGCTTCACAAAGTCGACTTCACCAAATTATCTCTAACATCAACATTCTATTGAAACACGTTTAGCACCTTTGGATAATTATCTTTAACCATAACTAAACATTAATACAAACACACATATCCCGAAGATAGGTGCAACTCAAGAGACATTGTATTTACGTTGGCTCTTAACAGATAAACTCCAGAAACTGTAATTGCCATAACTGATTAATCATAACTCAACTGTAACTGCATATCTAACTCGGCGTAAATGCACATAGAAACTAGAACATGTATACACCATGGAAATAAACACGCATAGCTCCAAAGCATTTGTACTGATAATTGCATATAGGATACCTACTGTATATTATATGTTGTCATCAATGGAAAACATACAATCAATTATTTGCACAGAAGCAAATCTCCAACAATCACCCCACTATGGTTGTTGGTATGTTCAATTTTAATTAGTTTTGACATTCGTATCCAAGTGTTTTAATGACAATACAAATATTCACGTCATTAAGAACAACAAAATTGTCATCAGACACACTTGTATTCTCATAAACTATGTTACCAGATATAACACGAATTTCAGTTGAAGATAGTTTTATGTTTGCTTTTATCTTCTTGCTTGACTCTGAAGCAAGAATATAATTGTGTGTTTGTTCAACCAGTTTGAGACCACCCATAGTAGACAATTCAAAAGTTTATGAAGTGTCTCCTTTGTGTGCTTGAATTCCCACCGTTGGATTTAAATGACCCTTGGAGGAATGCCAATAGGGATAATGTATTTGAAGATTCCAAAAGATCTTTATGGGAATTTTTTATCTACTATTTTTAAAATACATCCCTAGTCGAACATCTTTATGTGGTCGACTTGAGTACAATAACAAACTTGATTGAAACAAAGAATACAAAGTGGATCAAATCCAATACATGGTTGGATGGAATTCCTTATGGTGAGACAACTCTGGTTAAGCCTTATCAAGTTTGGGTTGATCCATCTAGGGGCACTTGTAGTTCAAAACCCCACAATTAGGCCTAATTACCCAATTAGGACCAATTTGGGGGTTTTGTATCAAATGGTCAAATTGAGAGATGAAACCTTGTAATACTTTAGAAATTCTAAATGGGTGTCAGGATCTATGATTTGTTTGAGGGGTTGTTCTCAAGTTTGAGAAGATAAGTCAAATTTACTCATTAGGTCAGCCTAATTCTACTAGGTCTCCTCTCTAAGCCAAGTTGAATAGGCCAAGCAACCAGACTCTAGGGATTGTTTTGATGGATGATTTTGGTCACTATGTACTTGTTTTGGATGTTTTTATCCGCTCTCATTCCATATGAATTCAATAACAATCAAAACCATACGAAAGGATGAAACAATACTAAAAAATGTTGAAACCATATTTCAAGTAACCACAAAGGTTGAAACCATACTTTGAGTAACCATAAAGGTTGTAACCATACTTTGAGTAACCATAATGGTCGACACCATACTACATAAATATTGAAACCATACATAAGGTTAAAATCATACTACATAAAGGTTGAAACTATACTTCGAGTAACCATAAAGGTTAAAACCATACTAAAGGTTGAACCTAGACTTCGAGCACACATAAGACTTGAAACTAGACTTTGAGTATGCATACGCGTTGAAACCATACTTTGAGTACACATGTACGGATTAAGTTTTTCCTCTGTGTGATTGATTACTATAACATCTATGACAATATCATATCGAAAAACTATAACATGTACGATTCTACATAAATAGGATGGATGAAGTGAGTAAGTTGTAAAACCCAATTTAATATATTTTTATTGTCACCATCATGAAAAATTCTCCATTGACACACTTTACATCATCTTCCACTTCATCTTCTAATTTGAGATGAATCATACCATTTCTTCTATTCAAAAGGCATAAATCAATCAAGTCATTTGGTTGTACATGCAAAATCTGAGCTTTTGCTTTTGTCTATTCTATTTCCTGGAACTGCTTGTTAGTAAGCATCTTTACAAAACTCTCTTGACAAGATTGTAACCAAATTATTTTCCAAAAATCATCATGAGATGTTAGAATGCGTATATAGAGAATGATAATCTATGGGATGTTGTAGAATAGTAGATTGACTAAGGTGCATCATAGAGACCATGATTAGAAGAGCTTTAGCAGTTTGCTTGTTTACATCTTCTCTAGAAGATTGCACCTCTTCCAAACGAATGATAGAAATTATTGAATTGATTAGCCAAAATTATTAGAATAAATGCAAGGATTAACCCTATTGAAGGATAATGATAAACATGCAAACCAAATGTGATGATATTGGATTGGACCAAAGCAATGATCAATTTAATGAAATAAATGGTGCTAGATGAATGACAGAAATTGATTACTTGTCAAGGACACATGACAAGGATTGATGACATATGAAATTTAACAAACTCTGCAAATGTCATAGGTTTAATTGGAATTGATTGATAAGGTTGATTAAAATAACATAAATGGATACAATCAATGTTATTAAATCGATTGGATAAGGACATGATCAAACATTGAAGGACTCAATAATGTCAATGATAGAATTTATGATGAGTGATGACAAGATAGGATAACACGATGTTGAGGGACATGACAATGCCAAGTGATCAATTGATGAAATGATGACATGCGGACACGTGACATGGATTAATGATTGTTGATAAGGCATTGAAAAATGTAACAATGCCTAAAGATTTGATGGTGATGATTGATTAGGGTTGATTTCAAGTGATTTTGATGATATTAAAATGGTTTTGAATCGATTTCGAAAGGTTTGGGTTGGTTTTGAATCAATTCTGAGATGATCTGCATTTGATTGAAAAGGGTTGAAGATGATGAAAGAAGTATTGAAAGATGTTTAAAGAACATTAAGAAATAGGTTTGAATGATGATCAAGTTGGCCAAAAGATCAAAGTTAGTAAATTAAGAAAATGGAATGGGTTATCATGTAAAAGTGATGAAAGAGTAGGCACAGACCATATTTTAGCATCTACATTTTTCCCCTCTTTCAAACTTACAGTTTAATCTTAACTTACAGGTTTAATGTTATCACTTGATTGATAGCATTAAAACTCCTTTAGTTAATTGCATTATTTTATCCAGAGTCAATTCCACTAGTTGAGCTTTAGCCACTATTATTGATGCACTAATGTCCAGTGTTAGCCATTTTCCCTTTGCTAATATCATACAATTAGTGATGCACTAACATGAGAACTCGTGTTAGCGCCAAGTAGCAAGTCCAATAACCAATTCTTACTCTTAATAATCCAATATGGTTTTCTTCGTAGATCTTTATTCTTTTCCCAGTGGTCAAGTAAAGGAGTCTCTATAAAAGGAAGAACCATTAACCTTCCTATCTTCTTGTCTTTCTTCTTCTCATTTCAACATTGAAAAGTTTCAACATCCATCACACAAGGTTTTATTTTATGTTGATTCAAATCTATTTCATAAACATATTTGATTACATTCAAAGAGTCATATGCATCACAAAAGTATGAGCTGCTTGATTTATCAGATCTCATCACTAATCTATGTCTACATACTTTCATTTTCATTTTATTTCAATTTTGATTCCTAAAAAGGGGATTTACTGAGGAAATATCCTTTAGCAAACGTTCTTCCCCATTTTTCTATGTGCAAGTATAGGTTAGAAAGTTGTTCTAAGCATTATGCACCCAAGTATAGAATGTTCCTAATGTTCTGCACCCAGGTAGATGACATTCCAAATGTCCTGCACCCTGAGAAAACCAGTAAAATTTTCTAGAACAACAGGTTACAACTCCAGTATCTTAGATCTGCAGTTATAGGATCTTGTGACATAATGATAGTCCATAAATCAACCTGGAAGCTCCATCATCCCTATTTTACTTCCAGATGCACACATTTCATTTCTATTTCCTCTTTAGCATGTTTCAGTTCCTGATTTATATAGGTTAATCATTTGTATCTATCGTACATTCATTCTCTTCCTCAATTCTAAGAAACAAAAAAAATAGAAGACCCTTTTGACCCTTATCCGACATTAGCATCACTTCATCCTTTATTATGGCATTGATCCAATTTGACTTGGGGAGGCTTCGTATTCTAATGTAAACCTTACAAAATTGGGGAGAGCTTTGAGCCCATTAGGTGATCCCTATTTTCCACTATACACCAACAAACTTTTAAAGCTAGATCTACAACAAAAAATGCATTAGCAGTTTCAAATATAGTCTTTGATGGGCATGAACAAGATGCACCACTCATTAGTCAATTACGATTAGCAAAAAAATACAAATAACCAAAATTTTATTTATTCTAGAACAAAAATGTAGGTATACCTGCATAGAAATGCAAAACTAGTGAAATACAAATGTAGACCTATTGAAAATATGAAAATATACTAAGTAGAGATCAGAGACACAAGTATATAATGAAAAATGTAGAAAAAAAAAGAAAAAAAGTGAGAGTATGCAAAAATTAAAAAAACAAAGATAAACAATGTACGTTTAGAGTTCAAAAATGTAAGTCTGCAACCCAGAAACCTCACTAGATGCATAAACTCAGGTCCATAGAAGAAAAAATGCCACCATAGAGAAAATAATAGCACTTAGTAACCTAGAATCCAAAAACTCAAGTGGGAAGTAGAAATGCCGCCCTTTATTGTTTTTGATTGAGGGTAAAATAGTTTTTGAAGGGAACCATAACCCTTTACAAAAGGAGAAAAGATAGGCAGATTAAAAGCACAACAAAAAGGAACAGCTGGGGGAAAAAGAAGGAGACATTAGAAACCCCCCAGCACAACCAACCAACAAAAAAAAGAAGAATAACAAAAAACACACGAAACCGAGAAACAACATAGCTAAGACAGTTTTTCCATAATCTTCACTGTGTCTACCATCAGCAAATCATATTGCTGGATGGCATCCCTGAGATCCTTGATTTCCTTGGTGTTGGCAGCTTTCTACTTTTTAGCACTTGCCCTAGTGCGAGAACCTAGGCCAACAGAGTTGGGGTCTTTAGCAACATCATCATCCACAACAATAGGAGTAGGGCTCCCATCCAGCACAAAGAGAAGAGCCCTCAAGTTACTGTTGGTCACCTTCATGCCCTCAAAGTTATTCTTCATAATTTTGTTGAGGGTGTCTTCGATGCTCTAGATACGGCTGGAGGTAGTCTGCAAGCGGAAGTTGACCACTACAATTATCCTTAATTCAAGCTTCTCCATAAGCCTTTTATCATCATCTTCAGCCTAGGTCTCAGCTTCATTCCTACCAGTATGCTTGGGCTTGGTGAGAAGCAAAGAAATTTGTTCACTCTGTCCTCGAGCTCAGAATATTTTATACTGATGTCTTTGATTTCTTCAAATAGCCAGGAGTTCATCTGCATATCCATCTCAGCACGCTCTTTGACCACCTACATCAACCTAATGTTCTCTTGGATCCTCTTAGTCACATTCTCCTGGCTACTCCTATAATTCACCTTGCCTTTGAGATTCTTTTCATTGTCCACTTCCTTATTCTATTTGGACTTCACAGAGATAGCCCTATAATTTGTGCCCTCCTTAGACAACGTATTTTCATAGTTCACTAGAACAGGGGAATTCTGGGGAGCGATAGGAATCTTAGTGTGAGCCTTAGGAATTGGGATCTCAATTTCAACCTTCTCAGGGGAGATATCCCTCACTTCAGTAGTCACTTTGTTTCTAGTCTCCTTAGTGACATAGTTGTCCTCAGGGCCTTCAGTATCCATATCTTAAGAATTGGCATTGCTAGCTGGTGTAGGAGCACCTAGGAAAAGTCCCAATGCTTAGTCAATTTTGGCTTATAAATAACTCTAGCCAAGTCAGTGATTTTACTTTGACATTAGAATGTCTTGCAATGTGTGTGACTAGATGGATTAGTAGTTAGTGCTAAATCCAATCTAGTCTAGGTTAGGTTGTTTTCAAGTTGTTAGTCCTTAGGATAGGCCTAAAATGGGAAATGTGTTCTAAATGTGTCCTAAACCTAAGAAAAGTGTGAAAAGTTCCTAAAAAGGCCTTAATTATGTTAATCCATCGATTTGTATGGGTTAGAGGTCCTAAAATTGAGTTGGCATCATAAATGCAAAAGATGCTCAAAAGTTGTCATGACAACATTTGCAACTTTTTGCAAATGTTGCATGCAACTCGACAACTTTGGATTCCCTTCATTCTAGGAGTGGGAAATTAATGTTGGAGGCCTAAAAACATGGGAGAGGAAGCTTAAGATACTTGGTCTCTCATTTCCCAAGGGAGAGGATATTGTATGCAAGTTTTTGAAGTGAATGAAAGCATAGTGTTCTAGTTTTACAGTACAGTCAACTTGTTTGAATGTTAATGGTGTGTTAATGGATTGGAAGGTTGAATCTAGTGTTGGATCTATGAAGTAGGAGTAGATATAATACCTTTTCATTTAGTGAGAAAGTAGATTAGAGTTGATTTGGTAGTCTTTGTAAATTGTTTAGGATTTAGTGTGTTATCTGGTACAGTCTAGGTAGTTTTTAGTTTCATGGCTCCCCCATAGAATCCAACCATGGGAAACTTTAAAGTGTCGATGAATATGGTAGGGGAGCCTCTATAAATGTAAATATGTAATTAGGGGGCCTGGAGAACCGATTTTCCATTTTTAGACGCATGCCCTAGGCGAGCAATGATTGTCCAGTTAGGTGCATGACAGATTTAAGAGTGAATGTAGAAGCAAGGGTGTGTCTGAAAGGTTTGAACCTGTACACACAAAAGTAGTCACTTCTATGAATCCTTACATGCAAGGAAACTCAAGAATGAGCCCTCACAAATCAATCCATAGCTCTCTATGCATGGAGTTGCAAGATTTGTAAAATTGCTCTCAGCTAGAGCTATAAACTCATGACCTTGCCAATAAACCATACAATGAGAGATTCACAATAAAAACAAGGGCAAGAATGCCAATATCTCCAATGAAACCAAATGTATGCAATGCAATACAAATCTATATGACAATGCAAATTAATCTATGAAAATGAAAGAACAAGTATTACAAAGCCTCCTAGTTAAGCTAGATGAATTAATCTAAAGCATAAAGGAAATCTAAGCTAATATGCCATGATAATGCAACTAAGAAAGGAAATATGCAACTATAATGAAATGCAATGACAAGTCTTCAAAGCTTGGATGTAGAATATCTTCAAAGAGCTCTAAAATGACCTAGAAAACTTGCAGCATAACATTAGCATCAAAAGCCTAAGATATCCAAATGAAGGAGAAAGCTCTCCTTTTATAAGAAATGAGATGAAATGGACCATTGAGATTAAGAGGCAAAAGTCTTAATCAAGGGTGGAGAAAAATGGAAGCTTGATCCTTGTGCACAAATATCCTCCA
>MU228017.1:299592-322610 GCA_018584345.1 Thuja plicata
TGATTATGATTTGATCAAGGAAATTGATATAATTGATATTTTTGATATTTGAAAATATTGATTCAGGGATTTGATAAATTGAGAAATGGGGCCCAAAGTCTAGGCGACCATTTTAGGGTGCATACATAACCAAGTGTGATTTTAGAATAATTATGGTCCTATAGATACTTACTTGAGAGATAAGAGCTTGAACAATCCATTTGGATATATTTCTAGAGAGAAATCAGTCAATGACATTTTAGGAACCCAAAAAACCCTATTAGCCCTACATTTCAGGTCACTGGTGTATGGAAGACTTGGGGACCCAAGACCTTGAAAATATTTTAGGTCTTTGAAAAGGGTATCAAGATCCTAGGTTATTTTTGGGGGTTAGTCCTCACTGAACAAGTCCCATAGTAAGGGTTCAAAGTTGAAACATAATTAGTTACCTCGATTTGTAGGCCAGACAACTTGTTGTAAGCACCATATACTAGATCAACTTTATCTTTTAGGATATTAATCCTATGTTGTAAGATTTTCAATAAGGCTTCCAGAGCCACTTTATTATTATCACTGTCCTTCTGCTCCGTTTCCTTCTTAATCTCCCCTACAACTTCAGTTTGTACAAGGGCATCCACAACTTGCTTAGGTTCAACAAGAATAGACTCAAGGATCTCTTGTAATTTCTAATTCAATTCTGCCACCAGCTTTTCCAATGCATTGATCTTTATCAAGCATAGCTCTTTATCCTTTACCACAATACTTGCCTCATCAAACAATTTATGATATCTTTTAGACATCTGTTCAATTTTTTCTTCATTTAGATGAGAAAAGTGTGTAAGAGCCTGTGATATCTCTAAATCACCTTTTTTATGGATGGACCATATGATTTTATCACCATCCATATTTTCTTGTACATTGATCAGTGATGGCTTCTGAGTCTTGGGAGCTAGAGCCCACATGGCTAAAGTTTGGGATTGTGCATTGTATCCACACCCTCTAATCATCTCTCCCACCTGTGTCTCTGAGGAAACTTTTATGTCAAACTGCCTCCTTATTTGATCTATGATAAAAGCTAAGGCCAAGTCCCTTCCTTCCACTAATAGCATGCCACTAGACTTAACCAACTGTCTATCTTCATCTGGTGTCACATTTTCTGATTCAAGATAATAAGTCTGCAAGGCCTGCAAGGCTTCACTTGGTATTTACTCTCCTCCTGCTAATTTCAGCTGTGACCCCACTTGTTGTTGTTTTTCCCAGATGAGGAAGTCCTTTAATTATTTGGTCTTGATGAAATTGTCATCATTCAAAAATTGTTCTTGTTGTAACTCCCTTTCATCCTGACATAGTAATAGAGGTATTTCAACATTCTCTTCCACATCTTCTCTTTTCTTTTTACCTTCCCTTATAATATTTTTGAGCTGATGATCATATGCTCTATTACCAATAAATAAAGAACTTACTTTATCATTTTTATTCTTTTGTGTCTTGACATCAGAAGGCTCCCTTGTTTCTACTTTTTTCTTCTTCTTGGGAGGTTCACCAGTCACCTCAGCCTCTTTCTCTTAAGTCAAATTCATTATACCCTCCTCTGTTTGAGGTGGCTGATCCATTTGTGGAGGGATATGTACTGAATAGCTGCTATCACTATATTCTAAGGAAGATTTCTTGTTAGGACCTCTGTCCTTATCTTCTAGTTGCTCCTCCAGCTGGTTGCACAGTGTTCCATAAGATTCAATCATCTTATCCAATCTTTGCAAATAAGGAACATCTAGGAAGTAACCCCCAAAAGGGATCCCTTTATTCTTAAGTTATTATTCTAGATCCATCAGTTCTTGGTACTTCACTACCCTACTTGTAATTTCATCATCTTCTAAGATGTTCCTAATAAGGTCCTCCTCTTCACATTGCTCATGTACTTTAGTATTTGGAATAGTTGGTGTCAAGAGCTTCTTTTCACTTTGAATGAAGCCTCTATATCAACATACCTATAGAAGGCTACATTCATTATAAAGTGAGCCAACCATCTATTTACTAAATCAAATGCCCTCTTAGCAATTGTGAAGTCATAAATCTTGAATTTTTGAGGTGTGAAGGTACCTTTTCTATGTGGAGCCAAATGCTCCTTATCAGTCAACATGAGTTTCCAAATGAACTCCATAACAACAATCCTGTGTGGCACATGATAGAGAAGAATATGTGGTGGCTGGGAGCAGCCATAAAATCTTATCAAAGTAAAATTATTATTGTAGTAGAAGTGTCCCGAGTTTTGATCTCTTGTCCACTTTTCTACAAATTGACAAGGCCTAAGTATCTGCAATACTTTAATTGGTAATCTTGTCATATTGACTCCGTAACAAATTTTAATGGTATAAAAAATCCATTTCTGGAAAGCACATAATTCATTCTCCCTAGAAGTATAATTCCACATCCTCAACCAGAGTTGTATAGGGCTATATTGACCTTGGTATAATCTCCTGGGTCTCAAATTTGGTTGATCCATGATATTGAAATTATAAAACAAAATTAAATGCATCAATATAGAATACTGCAATAATTTAGGGTTGGGTTCTTACTTCTGAATGTGTACAACCCCTTGATGCATTTTGTCAATCACTTATTGGATATAGTCATAGTCTATGCTAACATGTGGGCTTTAAAGGTCCAAAATAATCATTAGAATATCAGAATATATTATCTCACTTCCCCTATCAACTCCTAGAACTCTACACAATGCATAGGAAATATATTTTATGTAGAAGGCCAAATATTTATAGAAGTAAGGTGTCATGTTACTAGGAATGGGTTCTATGTAATTTATGGTACCCTTAGGCAAATGAGCTTGAATCAACCTTGCCACAACGCAGGCTTCCCTTGTATATCTGGCTACTAAGGCCTTCAGGTCTATCTCTGTAGTACAAGGGTTACAAATATTGAAAGATTTCATAAATGATGCCCTATCTGCAGTTACTAGGATAGTTCCAGCACTCTTCTTGATGGTTTTGGAAATGGGATCATACCTATTAGCCAATTCCAGTAATAAATCTACATCTACAAACACATTTGGAACTATCAGTTTGGATAACCCTAATGTCCAAGGGTTTGAAACATAAACATGACTATCACAATTCTTATGAAAGTAATTAAACAGGTGGTATGTAGAATAATCAAGAGTTTTAGCATCTCTAACATAAGACATGTTATCACCAAGGTATTCATCACTTATCTTTTTTCCTTGATTAGTCCCTGGTAGCAAGGCCACAAATTTATCTGAGTAGTTTCTTTTCCCTTTCTGATCATCATTAGTATCTCCACTCTTCCCACTAGTTGAAGCAACACTCACTGCCTGAGTCATCTTGTCTGCACTAAACTGAAACAACACTGATCAAATTCTTGTTTCTTCCCTCTTCAATCTGGACAATTCTGCTCTTCTGAAAACACTATTCACTTATACAATCTTGGCTATGCAGTCTGAAACTCTGGTAAACTGAAATGAGTGATGATAATGCTTATTTATTCTTGAGAAATCAATGTAGCAATCTTTTTGAAATCATGAATTTTTCATTCAGTCACTTCTTCCATTACTTTACGTGCTTTGATATCAATTTCTCTTAGCCATGGCGCCTAAGGTTGACAAGTTATCAATTTGAAAAAGGCCAATCAGAGTAATCATGAAACCTTATTTTATGTAAAATAAATTATGTGTTTGATATGATTGGCTCACATTATTACAACTCATCTACTTCACACATGTTGTCAAAATCCTCCTACTTTGATTGGTTAGCGACTGTACATCATGGCACGGGACAAAAACATTTAACCTTTACCTTACCTTTACTCTTCTCCTTTTTAGCGACCACGTGACTGATGTATCTCCTTGTCACTCAAAGTTAACCTTAACTCTAGTTCTATCATGAGATTCAATGCTTACTGCATGATCAAAACTTTGATCAACAGTTATCTCTTAGTCGCTAAACAAATTACTTAACTCATTGCTTTATTCTGAGATTCTACAACTGAAGCTTATGAATAAATCTTGTTTTAACCTTTGGTATCTTTGGAGACTACATGACTGTATAAATTTGAAGGTGTTGAAAGATTTACTTAACCATGAGTTTTATTAGAGATTACGCGACCATCATTAGATCCTCTTTCAATCTAACGGTTTGCTTGAAATATCTTATTCATCTTGTACTTACTGCATTTGATCTGAGACTTCACGAATGCCATTAGAACACTTTTAATCCAATGATCCGCGTGAAATATCTTTAGCTTTATTCCTAACTATAGTTTGTTATGATACTTCACGACTAAAGCTATCTCCAAGTTGCCAGATAATTTTACTGACCATAGGTTTGTGCTGAGACTTCACGTAGACCACAGATATTTGGAAATCATCAACACGTGGCAACATCTCAAGACCTTATCTTTCAGTCACTAAACTTTCTCTGAATTTTTTACTTCTATTAGCGACTTAACGTCATCCATCAGATCTTTTCTCATTTACGGTTTAGGTTATTTTATATCAAACTTGACTTAGCTTCAACTCAACCTTTGCTAACCATGGTTTATATAGACACTTTGCGACTAACCAAATCTCATTGTCACTGAACAAGCTATCTAACTCAAGGTTTCTCATGAGATTAAACGCCAGCCTTTAGTTCTATTCTCAATCTGATGATAGTTTCTATATCTCTTGAAATTTTTCTCATTTGAAATTTTATCTCATGACTAAACGCTTGCCACAGGATCAACTTTGAATCGGACGGTAGTTGTCAGATCTCTGATCATTTGAATTAACCTTTTTTTTTCTTTAGAGATCTCGCGAATGAACTAATATAACTCATGTCTTAACCTTAGTAAACTTGTGAGACTTCATGACTGAAGAATCTCGAAGTCGTGAAATGATTTCTTAACTCAGGAGTTTAATTAGAGTTTAAACGCCCACCCTAGGATCATCTTCAAATTCAACAACTATTGTTGAATCACTTAAGATTTGAGTTACTCTCATTACCTTCTGAGATCTCACAACTGAATGAAGATTCAACCAGGATCTAACTCTGATTTGTTTGCAAGACTGCGCGACTGAAGAAACTCAAAGTTGCCATAGGATTTCTTAACTCCAAGATTTCAAATGAGACTTTGCACGAACCACATGATCAATATCTGAATCAACGGTCTTCATGAAATCTCACAATCTTTCAAAGCATATTCTCTTCTTTACGTGATAATGTGACCAAAACATTATGCTGAGTCTCAAAAGAAAAGGGAATATTCTTAAAGCTTTAAGAGACTTCGCGACTAGCTTAAAACATGAAAAGACCACATGACTTAAGTGATTCAGATTTCTGAAAAAGGTAACTAAAAAATAGAAACTGATTATGAAGAACTAGGGTTTCCTCTCGACAAGAATGAAAAATGACCTAGGTCCTATGGTTTTTCATACTTCTTACTAATTTTAGGGCTCAAGAATCAATATTTGCAGGAAAACTGATAGCACTTGGACACGATTTGACAATTTATGCAAGAACAACATTGGGAACTCAAAAATTTTAAAAGAAAGATTTCAAAACTAGAAATACAACCAACAATGACTCTTTCTGAGGATGCTTAAATGAAAATATATAGCAAGAACCATAGATCTCTTGGAGGCAGACCACACTCACTAACCTACTGCAGAAAGCAAACACACAACAAAAACAAACACCCCTATACATATAATACAGAACTACTGTGCATGGAAATCAATTTTTTAACTAAAGAAAGGTTTGAAGAATTGTCCATTCACTGTAAATTCAAATACCTCTCCCTCCATATTTTTCAATAAATATGAATATTTTCCAATTTTTTGATAAATAACAAAGGGACCTAACCATAATGATTCAAATTTCTCATGCTTCCCTTTGTCTTCAGCCCTTACACTCCATTTGAGTACCAAATCATCATGCTGAGACTTCATGTTACTTTCTCTTTTATCAAATAGATATTTCATTTTCTGTTGTAACTTAATGTTCTACCTTTGACTATCTTTTCTGATCTCATCTAGTTCTGCTAGCTATATCATCCTATCTTGCATAGGTTCAGAAATATCTAGCTCCTCTTCCTGAATAAACTTATATACTGGAAGAAAGTTATTCATGGGCATTCTAGATTGCATACCATATACCAATTCAAAGGAGACTTACATGTTGCTTTTTTCACAATGATCTTGTCAGCCCATAGAGCAAGTTTCAGTTTTGTATGCCAACTTTTTTATTTTTCTCAAGGATCTTTTTCAAGATCTTCAAAATGCTCTTATTACTAGATTCTTCTTGGTCATCAACTTGAGGGTGGTATGGGGAAGAATATGACATCATAATCCCATATTCCTCACAGAAATCTTTAAGCTCATCTGACCTGAAGCACATAGCATTGTCCATTACTAATTTTACAAGGACACCAAATCTGGTCATAATGTTTCCATCAGAAAGTCAGTGACTACCTTACTAGTTGCCCTTTTTGTAGGAATTGCTTCTATCCATTTTTAAAATAATATGTAGCGACTAGTATCCAACTATGTCCACCACTAGAATTTTCTAGAAATTCTCCAATAAAGTCAATCCCCCACATAGCAAAAGGTGCTTCAACACTTATAGGATTTAGTAATAGGGCGCCTGAATATGTTAACTTGTTTGAAAACCTTTGACAAGGTTCACACTTTCTGACAAAGGAATGAGTATATTTGAATAAGAAAGGCCAATAATAACCAGCCCTCAAGATTTTATGTGCAGTAGTTTTGGCAGAGAAATGTCCTCCACACACTCCAACATGCATTTCTGCCAAGACCTTTTCAGCTTGACTCTGATCTAAACATAGTAACAATACACCATTTCTATCCTTCCAATAGAGATCTCCTTGTACTAAAGTGTATCTTTGAGCTTGCAACCTGAGATTTCTTTTTTGATTATCTATCATAGTCTTAGGGCACTTGATATTCTTAAGATAGTACATGATATCAACATAATAAGGTTGTCTTTCAATACTAGTTACTTTTGAATCATGTACCTTTATATTATTTACTTGAACCAAGTCCAAATTTTCCTTTGTCATTAATTTTTCTAAGCCTTGTCCTCTTACCAACTTAGTAATATGAATTTCCAAATTAAAATCTTGAATCCTATTGATCTATTTACACCGCTTACCAGTCACTTCTAACTAAGTAAGGATATCTTTAATTGCTGCATGAGGTACATATGCCATCACTTTTGCACATACCAAATAAGGTCTGAATGAATTTACAGCTTTGACCAAAGCATATGCCTGTTTCTCCATCATTTCATAATTAACTCTGCAGCTTGGAGGGATTTACTAAAAAATGCAATAGGATGCTCATAACCCTCCTCATCTTTTTGTAGTAAAACAAGAACAATTGTATGAAAAGATGCAAAAGAGAATAATGAGAAAGGCTTACTGTAATTAGGGGATCTCAAAATAGGTGCCTCTTGAATTTATTTCTTGATTTTTTCAAAATCTAATTGAGCTTCTTCACCCCATTGAAACTTTGCATCTTTTTTCAACAGTTTAATTATAGGTTTGACAATCTCTACAAAATTTGCAATAAATCTTCTTACAAAATTTATCTCTCCTAAGAAAGATTGTACACCTTTGATATTTTTTGGAGAAGTGACCTTTTGAATGGATTCTATCCTCTCTGGGTCAATCCTCACTCCTTATTTTGATACTATATGTCCCAACATCTTTCCTTCTGTCACTGCAAATTGACATTTTCTGGGATTCATGGAAACACCATATTCCAAAGCCTTATTAATTTTTTTTCTAGGTGTCCACAATGGTCCTCGAATTTGTTGGAATATGCAGTCAAATCATCTTGATATATTACCATGAACAATTCAATAAACTCTTTGAATGCAACATCCATGGCTCTCTGAAAAGTTTCCCTTGCATTTATAAGTCCAAATGACATTCTAATGTAGACATATGTCCCCCATGGAGTAGTAAATGCAGTTTTGAATTGTTCTGATTCTTTAACTAATACCTGGTTGTAGCCTGAGAAACCATCCATCATTGATAATAGCTCACAACCAGTAACCTTGTGTAACATTGCTTCCATGTTAGGTAAAGAGTAATTGTCTTTTAGGGATGCAATGTTCAAGTTTCTGAAATCAACACACAACCTTATGTCACCATTCTTCTTTCTCAATGGGACCGAATTTGAAACTCAAGTTGAATGTCTTATGGGCTAAATAATCCCAGCATCCTTTAATTTCATCAACTCTTGTTTCATTTTGGAAGCTAACAATGGGTTGATTGGTCTCTTTTTCTATCTGAATGGCTTAGCATTTGATTTGAGTGGGATTTCATGTTGAAAAAGCTCTTCCATATATGTTTTCAAATCTTCATAAGGCCAGGAAAACACATGTTTATGTTTCCTTAACAATTTTATTAGATTTGATCTGACATGGGAATCTAACCCTTTTCCAATATACACAATTTGAGGAGTGGTTTCTGATCCTAGATTTATTTCTTCCAAATCCTCAATTTTAGCATTGCTCATTTTTATGAATGATCATTTTGATTACTGAACAATGACTCTAATTCTACCAGTCCTTTAGGGATCTTATTAGAACTCAATTGGACGACCTCATTCCCCAAAACAACATCCTTGCCATCAATGACCTCAAGTAAAGAGTTACAATCAATATGTTGGTCTTCATAATGGTCTAGGCATTGAATAAATCTAAGAATATCTTGGTCATCTTCAAAAACTTTCCAGTTATAGATATTATCAAGGACAACTGGTCTTGTCTTAATTTCAACTATTGATACCCCACTTAAAGTCAAACCACCAGTCTTTATAGTAACATTAGCTAAAAAGTCTTCCATAATGTGTTTTGACCTTTCTATCTAATTAATATTAAAGGCATCAAAAGAGTCAATTTGAATCCCAAATAGCATGTTTATACATTTTCAATCTATCATTATTTACAACATATTAGGATCTAACTTGAACTACTACTAGCTCACAATCACCAAAAACTTTTAAACACTTGATTCCATGCCTAGCAACAATATCTAACCCCCAAAGAAAGCTTCATATTTAGCAGTATTATTTGTACATTGGAATGATAATAGGAAAGAGTACTTGAATGTTTTACCTGATGGAGAAATAAATAAGACACTAGCTCTTGATCCTTCTTTGGAATAGGCTTCCATAAACCATCCCGTTGCATATTTAACTCCTCAATTAAGGGATCAACATTTTTACATTGATGAGCACTTTTCTTCACTCTGAAGTTCTCCATGTCTATATCTACACAATAATTGATGTCAATATCTTCATGTAGTTCAATCATATGGGGTGTCCTACCTTCTCTGGACACCTTGACATTTTTTCCAGCAATGTTAAAAGTAGAATAAGATAAATCACATTGAATACTGCCACCTATTGAAGTACTTCATTTCCTTGAGAGAAACATACCATAATGAGGTGGGATATCAACCACCAATACAATCATTGTTAACACTATGTCAGGACATATAGCTAACCTATAAGGTAAAGCTTCAATAGTACCAACAATAGGGATCTCTCTAGAATCCATTTCCTGACACCTCCCATGAGGATTATCAACTTGTAATCCAATGGATCTCATTATTTCTGTAGGCATGAAAATATTAGATGCTCCATAATATATCATACAATTTTGAAGCATCTTACCATTAATGATCAGTGTTAAGAAAAAGGGATCTACAATTCCTGCAGAAGTATTTGTATTCAAATAAATCTGAGGGATTTCATAAATCATTCCCTTAGGCTCTTTTCCCTTGTTGTTAGACTTCTTTTCACCAGCATCTAGTTTTTGGAGTTTCATTGGAGAGAAACTATTTAGCACTAAAAGGAATTTTTCCTTATGCTCCTTTATTCTCATAATTTCTAGAAATGGCACTTTGACAGTCATTTGTGAAAGACATTGACCCATATCAACAAGAGTGTATTTTACATCAGAGGATTTTGGTTTTTCAAGAATAATATTACTATCCTCTATTTGAATATTTAGAGTGGACTCTTCCTTCTTTGATTTTTTATTTTCAACCTTAGAAGGGGAATAAATTGTTTCTCGTATTTCAGCTTTTCCCTCATGTACATATTTTGAATCATTTTCTTTGTTTACTATTTTGACCTTCAACTTATTTACATTTTCAGTAGGTCCTTCTCTTTTTGTGTATTGCTTGCATTTGCTTTGTTTTCTTTGATAAAGATGCCAGTTGGTTGACTACCTACATCACCCACTACTCTATTTCTCAATTTGTAGTTACTTCTTGCCTTATTTACTAAATCGGTATTGATTCTTTCTCTTTCTTCATCAAAAGGTTTTCTTACAGTTGTAGATTCCTGACTATTTTGAGCATGGCATCTTATATCATCAACCTCTTCTTCTTCACTGTCAGATAAAACTTGTTGATGATATATTTATTTTCTACCTTGTGAACCATACATGTCATTGTTCTCAACTTCATTTTCAGAATCTACATCAGAGCATGCATAAGAATTAGTCATATCACACTGATTATGATCACACAATTCACCCTCTGCATCTTCTTGATCTTCATTAGCATTTATGTCTAGAGCTACAAAACAAAAATCAAGATTGTGTGGGGCTTGACAAGCTTCACACCAATAAGTATCACTGCACATATTTACAACATTTTTGTGTAAAGGATCAGGGGTCCTATTATCAAGCTTATCTTTTCTTGGTAGGACAATAGGTTTACCATCCTTAAAATGGGTACCATAGGGGTGATTTTTCATCCCATTCTATAAATTATAACTATTGTAGGATGGCCTATTATTTTGTGGAGCTTTATATTCTTTATATTCTGTTTCTTTTTGGTTGCTCCTACTAAAATGTGCATCACCCTTCTACCCAATTTCCTTGACACCCTGTTATTCATTTCTATATTCACTGCTGTCTTATATGCATTAGTAAGACTTCTGGGATTTTTGTCTCTAAGAGCATACCCCATTTTAGAATCAAAATCATTCAGATATGTAGCAAGACATACCTTTTCATCAAGTCTGATCTTCTGAAATAGCTTGTGCATGGCTCTTTGGAACCTTGTGTTGAATTCAGTAACTTCTTCATTGAAATTTTTCTTCATATTATTGAATTAATTTAACAAGAATCCTTCATTTATTTTATCACCATACTGATCTTTGAATAAGTCTATTAATTCATCCATAGATGCCACAAACCCATTAGATAGTCCTCAAAACCATTCCCTAGCATCTTCAACTAAGGACTGAACAAAAATTTTCATTAGGACATCTTCATGATTAATATTTAGGTCATCTATGATATCAATAAACTTTCTCAAGTGTACTTCACAAGAAATAGCATTATTTCCTGAAAACTTTGGGAGATTCTCCCCAATATCATTTGGTACTACATTAGGGTAACTAGGAATACCATTAAAAATAAATTGTTTGTACCTTTCTGGATGCAGTGATTTCCTTTGAAATCTATCATCATCCTGGAAAGCGGCAGCTTGGGCTTTTGAATGTGTAGCACTTTCAGCACCAGCATAGGAATATCTAGAAGATTGTGAGAAATCAATCTTCTTCTTCATCTCCAAGGTGGAAGCCTCTGCTTCTATTTTTTCCAGCATTTTATCCATGGTTTCTTTCTTCCTTTTTGATCTCTCAAGATCAATGTCTAATTTAGACATTTGTTCTATTGGAATTTTGTGAGTTTTTGGTTCATCTATTTCACTTCTAGTCACCTTCTTTTTCCCTTTATCTCTAGAAGCTTGAGAACCAAAACCTTTGTGAGTGACTGGTGTCTCTTGATCTCTATGAGAATTTTCAAAATTTCGTGTTGCCTGATGTCTTAATGATCTTTTTCTTAATTTATCAACATTTCTTTGATCTTGTTTTTTCTTTTTAAAATCTTTTTCTCTCTTCTTTTGCTGAATAATGGCCAACTTCCTGATGAAGATTATTTCCACTTCAACAAGATGATCAGAAGGAACTTCAGAATCTGAATTGATAGCATCTATGCCTTCTCTCTTACTAGAAGTACTACTATTTGTGTATGTTTCCAATCCTAGGTCAGGGGCTTCTTCATATTCTAAGGTATTTCCCTCATGACTGGATTGGTTTGAATCTTTTCTTCTAGTGTTTTCCTCTTCTTTTCTTGGAGATGAGTCATCTATATTAGCTTGGTTCTTCTTTTCTCTCCAAGACATTTTAGTCCTATAATTAGTTGGAATTCCACCTTCCAACTCAACTTTAGGATGATATCTTACTCTTGATCTTGTATTCATTTTGAAAGGATGTGTATGAATATTGAAATTACTTAGCACTAATTACAGATATTTCCTTTGATTCGCCACCCAAAACAAGTTGGGAAAATACAACATAAATAAATATGAATACAATAAGAGTGACTTAGATAGGAAAACTCAACTGTAAACTGAATTAACTTCTAAAATACTAGAGATTCCTTGAAAGTTTTTACAAGACTTTTATTTTTTCCCCTGCAAAGTCGGCAATTTGTTAGGTCTTTTTCTTGTAGGTTCTTAATACATTATGAATAATTAAACCTTATACTTCCAGTTTATAACTCATGCAAGATAAATCCTAATTGATGACGACTAATTCCTCCTTCTACTTTGAGATCCACAAGCTCAGGCAGGTATACCTTCAAATGATTACTGATTTTAGTATCTGTGATAGTGGATTAGGGCTTTCACTGATTTATCTATTGCCTGTTACTGCATCAATTAATAGAACAAGATGATTATTACAAATTTGACACAGATATTAATAAGCCAAACCATGAACATGACTATAGCAAAAATAAGTGAGATAAGGATTCTCATCCTTCTTCCTTTTTGAGTTCTTTGAACCCAGGAGGACTAACCTAGTGATTCTCTCTTTAAGGAATCAATAAACTGAATTATATTCTCTAATACAATTACTTAAACATATATATCCTCTACAATTGAAAAGTGAATGATTGATTTCTTTAATATTGGATGATGATTAATTGCTTGCCAAACTCTAAACCAGTGCCTAATTCTTGGGCAAAGAGTCAATATCAAATATAAATCCACAATAAACTGATTAATGAAAACACATGCAACTTAGATAGAATGCCTTACAATATACCTTTTCACTCCCACACCCCTATTATCAAATCTTTACACCAATGTTTAACTCTCTAGAATCACCTAAAAGAATTACTCTTCCCTTGAAAGAACTTATAAGTAATTGCACAGTCACCTTGTAACTGGTATATCTAAGATGCCTTGCAAATTAAACATACAAGAGTTTAAACAGAAATATAAAGAGACAAAAAAAGATATAGAACATAAATTGCAATGCATTTTATTAATATGTTACTACTTCAAATACATACAATAGACAAAAAAGCACAAAGCTCAGACAAAATTGAGAAGTTTGCCTTGCAGTTATATATTTCACCTCCTTTACAAAAATGTTCTATCTTGCTATATATAGATTCTTATCCATCTTGTAATCCTTGAAGAATAAGGATGCAACAAGATTCGGATGGATTATAACTAACCCTAAAAGATACTAGAAGATAAAATACAATAAGACCTTAAGCGGTGGAAGGAAAAAATAGGAGGACAGTCAGATTTGATCTTCAAATCATTGATAGCTGGCACCTTTGTCTGTCGATATTCCAGATAGCCTCAAATATTTATTGTGAGATCTAGTGACCTCCATTATAGGCTAACTTACACTAGTCTTTATGATGACTAACCTTCCTATTCTCAGAGATCAGGTGCCATGTGTCTTTTTACTCCTCATCAAGTATGTCCAAGTTAGCTGTTGTAGGCTTCTTTTTCTTGGGCTTAGTGAGAACATCCCATGTTGCAACCTCTACCTCTATAGGCCAATTAAAGCTTTTAATTCTTTGAAATTGTGCCTTCTATCTCTCCCAATCTGGCATCTATTATGATTTTGACATCTGTAACGAATTTATTAAAATTTATTTCGGCCTTAAATGCCTCATCTAAGGTTTTATTGAACCTTTCCATATCTAATTCACCAATGTTAGAAATAAATGTCCCTTTATTAGGTAGTAATGCATCAAATTAGTTTCTCCATACTTCCATAGTCTTGATCTGATCATCTTCTCCCTTTATTGGAGTAATAAACTTATTGTAATCTGTGCCAAACATGTTGACTCTGGCCTCAATTTGATTTTCCTTACCCTTAAAGAAAGACAAGGTAACCCCAATTTGTTCAATATCCTCACCAACTTGTGTTATAATCTCTGGGACATTAGCCCTAAGTGGCTGAAGGGATGCTAACCTTTCAAATAAATTAGTCCTCACTAAACAGGTCCCATTATAAGGGTTCAAAGTTGAAACATAATTAGTTACCTCAATTTGTAGGCTAGGCAACTTGTTGTAAGCACCATGTACTAGATCATCTTTATCTTCCAAGATAGTAATCCTATGTTGTAAGATTTTCAATAAGGCTTCCACATCCACTTTATTCTACTCACTGTCCTTCTGCTCTATTTCCTTCTCAATATCCCCTGCATCTTTATTCTGTACAAGGGCATCCACAACTTGCTAAGGTTCAACAAGAATAGACTCAGGGATCTCTTGTAATGTCTCATTCAATTCCGCCACAAACTTTTCCAATGCATTGATCTTTATCAAGCATAGCTCTTTATCCTTTACCACAGTACTTGATTCATCAAACAATTTTTGATATCTTTTAGACATCTGTTCAACTTTTGCTTCATTTAGATGAGAAAAGTATGTAAGAGTATGTGATATCTCTAAATAACCTGTGTTATGGATGGACCATATGATTTTATCACTATCCATCTTTTCATGTACATTGATCAGTAATGGCTTCTAAGTCTTTGGAGCTAGAGCCCACATGGCTAAATTTTGGGATTGTGCATTGTATCCACACCCTCTAATCATCTCTCCCACCTATGTCTCTGAGGACAATTTTATGTCGAGCTGCCTCCTTATTTGATCTATGATGAAAGTTGAGGCTAGGTCCCATCCTTCCACTAATAGCATGCCATTAGACTTAAACAACTGTCTAGCTTCGTCTGGTGTCATATTTTTTGATTCAGGATCATAAGTATGCAAGGAATGCAAGGCTTTGCTTGGTATTGACTCCCCTCCTTCTAATTTTAGTTGTGACCCCACTTGTTGTTTTTCCTAGATGAGGAAGTCCTTGAATTCTTTGGTCTTGATGAAATTGTCATCATTCAAAAATTGTTCTTTTTGTAACTCCCTTTCATCCTAACAGAGTAATAGAGATATTTCAACATTCTCTTCCACATCTTCTCTTTTCATTTTACCTTCCCTTATAATCTTTCTGAGCTGATGATCATATGATTTATTACTAATAAATAAAGCACTTACTTTATTTTATTTTTTTCTTCTGTGTCTTGACATCAGAAGGCTCCCCTATTTCTACTTTTTGCTTCTTCCTCAGAGGTTCACCAGTCACCTTAGCCTCTTTCTCTTCAGTCAAATCCATTATACCCTCCTCTATTTGAGGTGGCTATTCCATTGGTGGAGGGATATGTACTGAATAGCTGCTATCACTGTATTCTGAGGAAGATTTCTTGTTAGGACCTCTATCCTTATCTTCTATATGCTCCTCCAGTTGGTTGCACAGTATTGTAACCACCTAGATTTAGTCTTCTCTAACTATAGACCCTATTTTACCTAAGTTTGATCATACCCCCAATTATGTCTAGACAACTCTTCAATCGGTTGACATAATTCATCCAAATCAAATTTAATCTCCTAAATGATCTAATCACTAATTTACACTAATTACTTTAGCCAATCAAATCAAATCAAATAAATTCAATCAATTAAAATCAAACATGGATAAGGTAATTAATTTAAATAGGAATTAATGAAATCCTAGTTATACCTCATCACTTGCAAAACAATCCCCTAGCCTAATTGATTCAATTTGGCTATAGTCCTAATTAGTTATTGCAAAGCAATCAAAAGCTTAAATGATTAATTAAATCCCTATTATTGAGTGAATATATTATTACAACAATTCATTTCATTAATAATCCCTCAAACCTAACCAATCTCATCCACCCAACCATGAGTTCAAACTCATCCCAACCCCTTCTAACATGCTAATTCTTCTTAATTAGCTAATTAACCCTAATTAGCTAATCCCCCCTCCACTCATTATCTCTCCTCCCATCTTTATCTCCTTAATTACATGCCTTCATCCTTAATCCTAATCCTAAGCTACCCTTAAGCTTGTCACATTCCTAAATCTATGATTAGGAATTCAACCCACTTGAGAAAGTCAACTTTCTCAAGCTTGACTCCTTCTAAGTCCATTTTCTCAAGATTTGACTTACACCCCTCACCATGCCTCTTAAATTCTTGTATTTAATGCATATTCCTTTCACCATGCCTCATCAATGCCTTTTGCATTAATGCCTCTTACACCTCATTAATGGTTTTTACACCTCCATTATTGAACCTTTTCCCCTCTCTCTCTCTCCCCATTCTTCTATAAATTGGATGGATTTTGAGCTCAAATGGCCCTTAATTTTGGAAGCCCTTTCTTTTGCCCTTAAATTTGAAGTCTTTTATTTTTTATTTATGAATCCCTAAATTTTGAAGAGTTGAAAGCATTCTTATGCTACCCACATTTGGAGGATTGAAGGAGTAATCTCATGTTGCTCATATTTTTGGGACTTTCATATTGCATTTTAGCTTCTTTCTTACTTGTATTGCTATAATCTTCATTTATAGAGCTAGAATGCATGTTTATTAATCATTTAGATTCGATTTTATTTGAATCTTCCATTCTTAGGTTGTATATGTCACTGGAATATGCATAATCTGAGGGATATCATGTCATTTTTCATACTCCTCCTAGATAGGAAGCAATAGATCAATTTTGGTGATTGCTTTGCTTGCTAAATCCCTTGTTTTCACTAATGAAATGATCTATTGAAGTGTTGTCTCTCTTAACAGGTACAAAAATCACACACACATCTCTGGCACCCACCGTGGGGCAAGATTTCTTGAAATTTCACAAAATTCTTCTCTCTGCCCTTGACATTTTCAAAGTTTGCAGGCAGTTTATCATTTTTGGTCAATTATTTATCATTTTCAGGAGCAATTTATCATCTTTGGTATATCTTTTATCATTTTCAAGAGTTTTAATATCATCTGCTGCTACATTTATGGAAGGTAAAATTTGGCCTTAAAATCATTTTTGGTAACTTTTTTTTTCATTTTTGGTACGTGTTATCATTTCGCATAAAAGGCTTATCGTTTTGGGTAAAGATTATCGTTTGGGGTCTAAATTGTATCATTTTTGGGTTTTATCATTTTGGGTCTCTGAATTATTGTCTGGAGTCCAGGGAGAAAAAATAGAGAGTTCTTTCATTGACAAATTGGATTTCTAACTTGCTAACTTGGTTGTTTTCATGATTTTGATCCTATTTTTAGCAGCCTAACTTGTGTTTGTAGATCACTATCAAAGACCTTCTCACTAAAAGGGTTGGAAAAGGACTACTAATTTATGGTTTTATAGGCTACCAATCCCTCATCTTGACTTCTATTTTTGTTATGCTTTCGAAACTAAAGACATTTTCCAATCTCATACTAAATTGACCAGAGGAATATGATTTTTTCCTTTTTAAGGAAAATCAGCAACTCACAAGTCAACTTATGATTTCAAATGAATTTGGAGTAAACTGAACAAGGCAAACAAACACACTGTTTAAATTTCAATTTGGCATAGTAAATGAACAAACTCAAATCACTAAATTTTGTGGCTCAATGAACAAACACATTATTTAATTCAATTTGGATCAGTAATTGAACAAGCAAAGCACTAAGAACTGTGGTCAACTGAACAATCAAACTTTGCTTTCAAGTACTTGTGTTTTCACCAACTTAGGAATATCTAAATCAGGCTCAACATAGCTTGATGGAATGAACATTGCTTGAAGTGTTTTTGCAGAAAATGACATGGATTAGGAGAGTATGCTCTTCTTCTTTCAAAGAATCAGAAATTTAGAAATACTAAGCTCGCCAATCCTTTGTATGCTTATTAAACAGTAGAGGGCCTGTTGGTTGAGGAAAAATTTTCCCGGGAATGACCCAAGTGAGGACAGGTTTTACGCCAACCCTTCAAACTCACTATAAATAATTTCTTCCTCATAGGCCAAAGCCTCAGAAGACGGAGTCGATTTTGTTCTTAGAATTTTGACATCATTCCTTGAACATGCTTGGGTATGTGTAGAGTGGAGCCACTTGAATCTTTCTTGCGAGACTACACATATTTGAGTACTCATAGGGCTATACACCTCAATTTTTCCTTGTGCAATTCTATGGGAGACAATTTCGAACGGATTTCCCCATCATAAACAAAACATTTGTAGTCAAACTACCTAATTCATCCCTGAAAGGGTAATAATCCTTGTGCAAGGCAAAAAGTAATTTCCCCAAGACACTCGTCATATCATTCCCTCACTTGCATTTGGATTCATCTAATACAGCATCATGACTGGAGTCATTACATGCTTGGTGATGGTTGTATTTTGATTAGCATTTGAGTGTGTACCTAAGTCAACGAGCAAGGATTTTCATCCTCTACTTAGAAAATAGGGCATAAGGATGTGTTTGTTCACCTCTAACAATGCAACAATACTTGATGTAACTGAAATTCATTAAAGAGATAACACCTTCAAACAAGCAACAAAATTCAATCCTTGGTCTACATATGCTTTCACGCACTTCCAAGACTAAATCTCATAACTCAATTTTCAATCAAACAAAGTTCACGCACTTCCAAGACAAAATCGACAAAACTAACAAAATTTGACAATGGGCACTTGCATAGTTTCCTCTTAGCGAAAGATAGTCTATTCAAATCCCCTTTTGGCTCTTTAGTCTATCCTTATTGCTTTTTTTGGTCTCACTGTGGCTATATCAAAAACTTTTTTTCAAACGTCTACCTTGCATATCCTGTCAGACTCTTACAATCTCTCTCAATACGTGTGGTCTATTCACTTTTCAAAACAACTTTATTCCCAGCTCACTATTAGGGCATTCTAACCCTTTGATGTTGGAATCATTTACTTCCACCAAAATACAAATGATACTTCTACCTAGACACACTCACTTGAATGCTTTGAGACTCTACTTGACACTATCGGGAAACTTTGATAAAGTTGAGATATAACCTCATGGTTAGCACAAGATGCAACAAGTACACTCCTAAAGAATTAGAAGTACTTCCTAGATCACTACACTTTCAACAAGAAGAAACATCTCGCAATTCCCTACTTGATTTAGACTCTCTAGAAATGGAAAGAGCCACTCACGAATGGAGTAAGGCTTTTGAGAACTATGACAATGATAAAAATCAAAAGCACGAAGATAGCGATGAGGAAGAAGAACCACACTTTGACTGTCCTTTATTTGATTTGAGCAGTGAGGAAGAAATCACTGAATAAGAATACAATAAACTCAAACAGAGCAATAAGTTCCACAAGATAATGGAAAAAATGATTGGCGAAGATAAAGAGAAATACTTTCTCCATCTAGCATCCACTTGTGTAAAGTTACCTAAGGATTATTATGTGGAACAACTAAAAGAAAAGGAGGTGCCAAATCCTATATCTATTCTCGCCAATCAACTCACCTTGATGCAAATAGAGCTTACGAATCTCAAATAGGAGAAGGCTAAACCCAATATGAAATACTCTTTGGACTTCCTTTGTCCATTTCCTTTTGACAAGAGTATTACTATGGTCCTATTTCCTCCTAACATGGCAAGACCAAAATATGACAAATATATGGGAGAGACTGACCCACATGACCATGTAAGAGAATTATGTTCTCTAAGTATCGAATACATGCATGAACCTACATACCTCACGTGGCTCTTTCCTAGAAGCCTCGGTGGAAACGCCATGGAGTGGTTTTCAAAACTCACACCTAAGGTAAAAAAATTTAAGGAGTTAATTCAACAATTTATCCAACATTACTCCTATAATATACAACATGATGTGACTATGATGGATCTGTGCAACACTAAACAAAAGACTGGCGAATCCTTTACACACTTTCTACAAAGGTAGAGGAAAATATTTGCACGGTATTCAAGGGCTATTCCCAAATCTGAAAAGATGGAAATATTTGTTAATAACTTGGTACCCGAGTTAAACTACGCATTACAAATGCAAGATTCCCCTAGCTTTGACAGGATGATAAAAAATGCCATCCATATTGAAGAAGTAATGGTAAAAAAGGGACAAATCACTCTTCAAAGCGAAAACAAATCTACCAACTCCAACTCCAAACCTAAGTGGTGGAAACAAAACAAAAATGTTGTCAATGATGGAGTAGTAGATGCCTCTAATGTTAATTCTAAACCTGAGGTGTTCAATCTAACAAATAGCATGCAAGAAAACAAAGATGCCAAAGTAACAACTTCCATACCTATAGCAAACAATGATAATGGCAAAGGTTGGCCATGAACCTCCAAGCCTCAAAGAACATTCACTCCTTTGGGAGAGCCTCTCGAGACTGTTTTGAAGACACTATTAGATAAAAAATTTCTCACAATCCCATATTCAAAGCCATGGGAACCAGAAGTCAAACCAAAATGGTGGGATGACAATTCTTACTATGTCTTTCACAAGAACAAAGGACACAAGACTAAAAATTGTCTTGAACTCAAACATGTTATCCAAGACCTTATTGAGGAAAAATCAAAGTGGAAGGACGCACCACTAACAAAGATCATACAATATTTAATAAACCATTCCCTAATTACGAGAAAGGGGAAACGCCTAAAGGAAAAGGTAATGAAGTAAACTACACTTATTCCCATAATGATAATGTGATCAACATGCTAGACATTAAAATTGAATCAATTAATGTGGTCACAATCAAAGGTGTTAAAGACACACTAGTACATTTGAGGCCTCTTTTCGATGGCTATGTGTCACTTTTCTAACACTTTTCCATCGGCCTAGTGATAGAGACCAGTGTTGTAGTTTTGGTGTCACAATTAATGATGATTGTGTCATCTGTCGTTATTGCGATGGTACTAACCGTCACAATACAAGCTAGTTATGATGGTTACCATGCTGTCATTACATATTTTTGATGTCACTATTACGACACGTAGGTGTTGCATCTTATGTGTCGCTATTATGACACGTAAGCATCGCATATCATCTGTCACTATTACAACATGTATGCATCACATGTTATCTGTCACTTTTTCATATGCACAACAAATTTTCTATACATGCGACATCGAGCCGTCGATAATTTTGTGATAGCCCAATGTCACAAGTATAGAAAATTCGTCGCACATCTAAAAAAAGTGACGTCTAGGTGTCGTAATACGAGCCAGCTATAATGGTAATCATGTTGTTGTTACATTTTATCTGTCGCTATTATGACACATAGGCATTGCATAATGAGGGACGAAATTATGACAAGCGTGCGATAAATTTGCTATACAGGCGACATCGAGCTGTTGGCAATTGTCGATGGCTCGACATCGCATGTATTTTTTTAGTGTCGCTTTAGAGTTTTTAAGAGTTTCTCTTTGTTTTGAGAATAGTTTAAAATTGTCTACTTAACAAGGCCAACCACGTGAAGGTGGAAGCTCATGTGGTCCCTCCCAGGACACTCTTATGACCCTTTACGACACTTTAAGATCTCCAAGATTTATTCTTAGGGATCGTAAAGGGTCATAAAGGGTCACAAGGGATGCTGGGACACAATAGATGAGAAACATAAATGTAGGCATCATGGTCATAATTTTTTGGAGATACAACATAATTCAGTGGTATACCCAGATGATGCAACGCAACCACTACTCCTCCAGTTCTAAGTTGGCACTACACGATCCAAAAACCATAGATAAGGAATAAATTTAGAGAGTGGAGGAGGGCCATAACAACCGAAATAATATACCTCCACTCTCTAAATTTATTCCTTATCTATGGTTTTTGGATCATGTAGTGCCAACTTAAAACTAGAGGAGTAGTGGTTGCATTGCGTCATCTGGGTATACCACTGAATTATGTTGTGTCTCCAAACAATTATGACCATGATATCTACATTTATGTTTCTCAGCTGTTGTGATATCTATATTTATGTTTCCCAGCTATCGTGGTTATGTGCATGTTATTTATGTGTTTGGCTTCTCTCCCTCCTCCAAAATAAGATTTTCCCACTCTGAATCGAGAATGCACGTGCAACTGTGTAGAATATATAGTGTTAAAAGGCCCCAAATGGGCATAAATTCAATGTTCTCTTGATTGTTTATAAAATTTGAAACAACGAGACAAGAATGTTTTATAAACCATCGGCGCTGTGTGGAACTTTATAGGATCATCACCAAAGGGGGTTTTGGATCAGAGAACTCCCTTTCACTTAATAATTATGAAGCCATAAATGGTATACTAATTGTTTAGGATTGTAAGTTTCCATTTATGGATTCAAATTACCAAGCAAAAGGTGTACAAAAGACTTAGCAGCCTCCAGAGCCTTTTCCTTAAACACATTATACCCCTTTTTCTTGACGGATTCATCTTCTCGCTGAAGAGTTCAGCTAGAATTTTGCCTAAAAGTTTGTTTAGGTTGAAGTAAAAAGGGAAAATCTCTTATAAAAGTATTGGCATAATGTGGATAGCAAGGATCACCCAACAAATAAAATAAGAACGGAAACAACGCAACTTAAAAGTAGAAGACATACAGACATGTCTAGTGATCATATTGTGCTAAAGTTGGCGCCTGATGCTGCTGCAATGACTATAGACAATAAATTTTGCATCACTGCCTGATGTCATTGAAGTGTTGTCCCAGGGTTGAATCCAGCATTCTCTTGTATGATCCAGAACCTGCAAGGAAGGTCAAGATGGGGTTAGATCCAAAGGATCTAAGCAATGCATGGCACCCTATTACTAATCCTCATCTACAATTACGCATGTGCATAGTCAAGCCATACA
>MU228017.1:342901-358473 GCA_018584345.1 Thuja plicata
GAATTTAACACAATGAAACACTCTATAAAATAGAATATCCAAAAGACTAATTGAAAATATATAACTTATAACCACAAGTAAAAAGAAGAGCACTTATCTTTATTAATGTTGAAAAAATAGTACATCATAGTCCATGTTGTAGTTGTGATAAAATTCTATCCTATTAAAAATATTATATTGTATTCTTGTCTCTTTACATTATGTATATATATGTGTTTGAGTGGCTTTCACACCTCTTTAGGGTGAAAAGACATAACCCTTATTATAAATTATTTTGAAAAAACAATAAACTAACTAAAAAATAACTACCTAAATTTTGGATTTGGCTTTGGCCAAAAATCCAAAACACCTCATGAAATTCTAATATTTTTGCTGGAGATAGGAAATTTGATTTCACAAACTGGGTCATTTTTAGATTTTTAAATTCGACCATCTTCATCCTCGGTTGGCATCATCTTTGTAGCAGGTTGAAAGTCCAGCATTTTTTGAAGGCTTCGATTAGTTAGTTCTATTTATTTGTGTCATAAAGCTTCATTCCTTTTATTTTCTTAGTATGGAGAAATTTAATTTCTTGATAATGGATTGGGACTTCTAAATTCTCAAAATTTAGGGTACCAACAGTTAGTATGGTTCCACATAAAAAGGAAGCTATGGATGAGATTGCTCCTGAGACTACCAAAGACAAGGTAATGAAAAGTTTTGGAAAGACCTTAAAAATTGAAGGAAAAGGTATGGGAGAATACAAGATGGACATGACTCCATCATTGACAGAACTTACGGTGTCACCAAGGTCCTATGGAAAACCTTCCTCGTCATTCACACCTGTTTCATCTCAAATGCCAAAATTCCACAAAGCAACTGGCATAGTTAAGGCATCCACATCTTCTTTAGATAACACAAAAGAAAAAGCAATCTTGGCCTAGCTTTACAAGGGAGAACCAAAGGAAGCTGAGGTAAAACATGTAGAAATATCCCTAGAATAGTATGGTAAAGGATATTATCTCCTTAAACAAATGGGATACAAAGGAAAGGGACCTTTAAATGACACAGGAAGAGAATTTATTGAACCTGTGCACATGAAATTCAGAAATACCAGAGGCAAAAAAGGACGAGGTTTTAATAATAAATATGTCCCAAGCTTTGAGGTACCACAAAATACTCATATCCCTTTGTTACCATAGGGTCCTATTCAAGAGGTAGGAGACACAACATAAGATGATCCAAAGGTACCATTGATAGAAATGGCTACTGAAGACACATCCCAACAATAGGATTCACATCCTAACAAGGGGCAATTAGTCAAAATCACACATGTCCTTTATTTACCACACTTTGATCCACATGTGGCTAATCAGGTATATCAAATAACTATTGTTGAATTCCTAAATAGGTCTGATGATGAAGTCACCAACTCTCATGTTATGAGTGGGATGAGTTTTCCGTCGCCACAGAGGACATTGAAATACATGTGATTCACATGTTTGCCACTCCATCAGCACCCAGCGCACATCCTAACACTACTCCTGACAATATTAATATTCCTGAAGTAGAAGAGGAATTCATTCCCCCAATCATTGATGAAGAGACTGGTGTTCTCCTAGGTCTAGAAGAAATTCAGAGGCGACAAGCAAGAAGCCTCCTTTTACGGAGAGATGAAGATGAAAGTTCCACTGACAAATCACTAGAGTTTGGTCTACATATAACTAACAAAGACCCTTTTAATAACGATCTAACTCTTATTGATCTGAACATCGAAGAGATTAACCTAACAAAACATGTTATATCAGTTAATAGTATTGATGTTAACGCGATGTTGTCCTTCCTAAAATCTGATTCCTTGTCTTTGATAAACTGAGATCTAATTGATTGGACTAAAATGGATCCTACTCCTATCCTTGACTTCCCTAATGACTACACTTTCAATTGCTTTCTAAATGCTTTTGAACCCTATCCTTCTTTCACCAATGCAAGGAGTGTGAACATGTCACGGGAGGATATCAAGTTTCTCAGTCACAAATTGAAAAAGAAAAAGAAAAAGAGAACTGATGGTGAAAACCATGTTGTGGCAGTATCAGATTCTATAATAGTAAAAAACAAAAGACGTATCTGATGGTGAAAACCTCTTCGAGGCACCATCTTTCTTGATATCCTCCTTGAGCACTTTCAAGAAAGATCTTCAGTTCTGATAGAACCAACAGAACCAGTTAACTTGGCCATAGCTTGTTAGGAATAAGGTGTCTCAACCTTGTATATTTCCTTACATTTGATATTATTTGTTTTGTAATTAATTGTTTTCAAATAATGTATTTAAGTTTGATATCCATTCTGTCATTTAGTTGAGTGGACATGTGTTTTCACTCCACTTGGAAGATGAAAAGGTTGATCAAACTTGGTCTAGGTGGATCTAGGCATCCCTTTCTGTGGTAGAGGTTATTTTCCAAATGTTGTCACTTTGGAAAATGTGTAAGGTAATCATGACTAAAATGATTATCGTGGATTCCTATGATGGTCATTAATATTTGTAAGAGCTAATTGTGAAAGATTAAATGACGGATGAAGACATGCAAGACATGTGGCAGCTGATCATGTTGATTACTGTACACTCTTCTCAATGCATTAGGTTTGGGTAAAACCCTAATACGGTTGTCTTTGGAAGTTGCCCTAAAAAGGGAAGCGCATGATATAAGTGTTTTAGGGTTGTAAATCACAGAGAGAGAAGTTAGTGTATTGTTGGTATGTTGTTATGCTGCCGGATTTGTCTTCAAGTGTCGATTATCTCCTGAAATAACTTGCATTGCAAGTGTATTGTAAACAACAATAGTTTTGATTAATACATTGTGCGGGTTTTGGAGTGCTGGGGTTTTTTACCAAAAGGTTTTCCCCAGGTTAAATCATTGTGTCATTCTCATTTTTCTATGTATGCATGTTATTGCAGCAACATCTAAGTTAATTGTATTATCATTATGTAATTGATAAGGGTTGAATTTGAATTTGCATGATCCTCTCCTTGGGAGTTTAGCATAGGGACTATTTTCCGCACACTTAGTTTCCTTTCACAGCTAAAGTCCCTCAAATTGTTCACCTAGCACAATCCTTGTCAGAAGAAGAAAAGGTACAATTCACTAAATTCCTAAAGGAGAAAAAGATGATCTTTAAATGGTCTTACATAGATATGTCTAGACTGGAGCCTGACTTGATAATGCACCATTTATCTATAGCTCCTGGGATCAAACCCGTTAAACGGAAACTAAGAAAGATGCATCCTCATGTTGCATTACTAGTAAAGGCGGAGCTAGAGAAATTATTGAAAATTAGATTCATCAGAGTCATCACTTATGCAGGATGGATTTCTAATGTGGTCCTAGTATCTAAATCAGATAAATCTATCATGATATGCACAAAATTCAGGGACTTAAACAAGGCATGTCCTAAAGATGACTTCCCACTACCTAATATTGATATGATCATAGACCTCACAGTAGGCTACCAAATGTATTCATTAATGGATGGTTTCTCAGGCTATAATCAGATAAAAATTGCTCCTAAAGATCAAGAGAAGACTACATTTATATGCGCATGGGGCACATTTTGCTGGAACATCATGCCATTTGGGTTAAAGAATGTCGGTGCTACATATGAAAAAGCAATGGCTAGTATATTCCATGATATGATGCATAAAAACATGGAGGATTATGTGGATGACACCTTAGCTAAATCCAAAGAAAGAAATACTCATATTTATGACTTAAGAAAGATATTGGATCGCATGGAGCAATTTCAACTCGGGCTCAATCCCCAGAAATGTGTCTTTGGGGTCTGTTAGGGTTTTTCTTGCTGAACCTTTAACATATGCTTGAATACTTGATTAACTCTATGACTCCCAATATTTGAAAATAATGACTCAAGCAAGAGAAAACTCTAATTAATGAGGATTTATGATAATGTATGGGGAAACTATTATCACCTCCTTTTTAGGTTCCACAACACCCAGGCAGGTATTACCTATATAAGATTGTTGTCTTACAGTATTAGTAGATGTGGATACTAATTTTCTTCCTTTTTACTATATTACCTTATAAATTACTCTGTATAAAACTGAAAACAACTTAACACAGAGCTTAACCATGAAAACTATTGAAATGATAACAACAAATAGTAGTGTTTTAAGGACATGCATCCTTCTTCCTTTTATATTTCTCATAACTTAGGAGGGGCAACCTATTTTAATCCTCTATTAAAGGGATTAGTAGAATGAATTGTATATCTTGATACAATTGCTTAGACTTATATGTTTTGAATGTAAATTTGAAAGATTTATGTATTTTAAATTGCTTGGATGATGATAAACCACTTGACAAATTCTAGACCAGTGCCTATCCTTGGGCTATAGAGTCAAAGATGCAAATCCACATTAAAAGTAAATAAAGATACTATAGATTTCCTTACAACCTATATGCAACTCAAGTAAGATGCCTTACAAATCACCCTGCCACTCCAACACTATTGTATCAAATCCTCAAATATTGTTATACTCTCTGAAACTACTCACAAAACTTAGTTCTTCCCTTGAAAGAAACTTGTAAGTATTAGATGGCTACCTTGTAACCAATATGTTTAAAATGCCTTACAGATTAAACATAAAAGAGCATACACAATAAGTAAAGAGACAACAACAATATAGAGCAAAAGTTGCACTGTATTTTATTTATATTCCTGCTTCATACATATAGAGGCTAAACCTCAAAAACTCAGACAAAATTCTGTAGTCTAGCTTATAGTTATATTTCATCATCTACTTCAAATGTTACAATGAGATCTATTTATAGGTTCAAACCATCTTGGAATCCTTCAGATAAGGATGCAACAAGCTTCGGATGGTTTAAGAAACCTAACCCTAAAAACATAGGAAAAGACAAGAAAGCTCCAAGCGGTGGGAGGACAAAATTGAAGAACAAAATCTGATTTTGTACTTTGTCCTTTTGTGAAAGTTGACACCTTTGTCTGCATGTATTCAGGATAGTATCTAATAGTTGTAACAAGATCTAGTGACTGCCAATACATGCTAACTTACACTAATCTTTTCAAGATTACTAACCTTCCTATGCTCATAGATCAGGTGCCATGTGTCCTTTATTCTTCATCTATAATATCTAAATCAAATATGATAGGCTTCTTCTTCTTGGGCTTTGTCTTGATGTCCCACGTTGTCACATACTCTTCCTTAGGCCACTCAAAATTTTGAATATTCTCTAGTTGAGTTTTTTGCCTTTCCCACCTAGCATCTGTAATGCTTTTAATATCTACAATGAATTTATTGCAATCTGTTTCTTCCTTTATTGCCTCATCCAAAATTTGGTTGAACCTCTCCATATCTAATTCTCCCTAGTCAGATACATAAATGTCTTTATTGGGGAGTACACTATCAAACTCTGATATCCATAACCCTAATGGTTTAATTTGATCATCCTTGGCCCTAATTGGAGGTACAAACCTACTATAACTTAGTCCAAACATATTTAACTTCGCATCAATTTGGTTGGCCTTTCCTTTGAAAAAGGAAAAATTAGCCCCAATCTTCTCTATCTCTGTACCAACCATGGTTACTATTTCTGGAAAATTTGATCTCAATGGTTGCACTGATGCTAATCTTTCAAAAAGAGATGTTCTTCCGGACCAAGTTGCATAGTAAGGATCCAAATTTGTCAAAAAACTTGCCACTTCTACTTGTAAGCCTGGAAACCTGCCATAAGCCCCATATAGTACATCAATCTTGCCTTTGATTGTGTCTACCCTATGCTACAAAATTGAAGCTAATGCTTCCAAAATCACATTGTTATGCTCTGTAACTCCCTGCTATGTTTCAACAAATGTATCCCTTGTATCTTCTGTCTAGATCTCAATATCCATGACCTCCTTGGGTTCAACCAGGGCAGGCTCTATTATTTCCACCAGCTATCTAGTAAGCTCATTTATGAGCTTTTCCTATTCTTTGATCTTCACCAATGCTAGCTCCCTATCTTTGGCAATATCACTAGTATCACTAGCCATTTTCTGCAATTTATCTGATAGTTGGGCTATTTTTGCCTCATTGAGCTGAGAAAAGTGGGTCATCACTTGGGCTATTTCCATATCCCCTATATTTTGGAGGGTCCATATGATTTTATTCCCCTCTTTTAGTATACAATTTTTCCGTCTTCTCAAATTTAATTTCAGACTCTTTTAAGGAAAATGGGAAAAAGAATTAAAACTTAATACTAACAAATGAGTTTACCAAAGTAAACTCTCTACAAATTATAAGGTGCAGCTACCTTCAAAAAATATTTTCAATACGGTTTTATTGAACATAGAAAAGAAAAATTGTGTGTGCTTTTCACCAGAAAACACTTAAGGAAAACATTCAGTCCATCAACATGAAAAGAATGTGCAAGTTTTTGAGAAAATCATCTATTTTTGTTCCAATATCAAACTTTAAATTTTATGAATCTAAACTTCAATAACAATTCACTCTGTCACTTCTAAGCACAGAATCCATTCATATCATAGTTAAGCTTTATCCAACACAACTCATCTCCATAAGAAAATAAATCAGATAAGACAAACAGTAGTATTTATCATTTCAAAAGCTTAAACATATACGTAACACCATAGGATATTTCATATATTCTGTAATACCAGTTTTCTGAAAACTTTGAAGTTAAGTTTTTTAGAAAATAGTTTCTATCCAACTCAAAGCCGAACCCTTAAACACTTAAAAATTTTCAATAAAAATCCTTGCAGGGCTGCAACAACTAACTTGGTAAAAAAAGTCTTTCTTGAAAAGTAAAAATCTCTAGATCCCCTAACTATCTTAAGAATTAAGCTAAAAAAATTGGACTGGGAGCAAAAACACCTCTGAGAAGCTGCCAAGTGTTCCAGACGGTTAAGTAGTTGAGGTCGCTACAAGACGCGTTGCATTCCAATCTTCATATGCGACTGTAACTGTAGATATTACCAGTTGATGTGGCAAACCAATAAAATAGATCATCTATTTCCAGACTTCTTTTTCCCTTTTGATCTTGGCTACCTTTTCTTTGTGCATAACCAAATGACCTTGCTGAAGGATCATCATTGATTCTATTCGTGCGACTTTCATAAAATGCTATCTGTAGGTTCCTTCATCTTTTGAGCTCGTCAAACTAGGTGTTCACATCCTTGATTATCTGTTCAACTGACTTATCTACCCCTTCATGTTTTTCCTGGCACCGTTCATCAATCCATTTTATATTGTTAGAAATGATCTCCTTAATAGTTCCCAGCCCTTTCATGAGATCCTTTACTTCAAAAATTCCCGTAGCCACAACTTCATTTCTCCATTCTATGCATTCCTTTATAACATAAAGAACTTTGTCATCCAGTCCTGACACTGAGCTCTCCGTGAGAAACTTCTGCAAACCATACACCTCAACCTCTTCGATCCAATGGAGTTCTTTGGTTTAGGTAGTCCTTTCAAGCTCCCACTCTTTAAGGTTGGCCTCTATTTTCTTTACCAGGTGATCTCCTTCATTATGGGTCTGATCCAGATGACTTAATTGCTTGCCAACCTCTGATTTTACATGCTCAACCCAATCATCGAATGCTTTACTCACCGCCTTGCTTCTTTGAATTTGGTCAAGAAATCATTGATTATCAGGGGATTTCATGTCAATGGAGGCCAGCATTTCACTCAGAGGAAAAGGTTTAGGATGTTGGATGGCATTGATGTATTGGGCCATACTTTTCATAGCCTCTTTCATTTCTTATTTATCTTTGGCATCTTTCCAGACTCTATTGGCAATTTTCTTGTTTGACACCTCAAAAAATATCATATTAGCAGCTCTGGTGTCTCTCCCTAAATCCACTTTGGATATCTGAAAGTCTTGGACTAAAGCTTCTCCTTCAGGTTTGTCTTCTTTAGGCTTTGAAATTTCTACTATTTAGTGACCACTGTTTTCATCGAAATCAATTTTGGATTCCATCTTCATTTTCTTAACTTTAGAAGATTTTCCCAGGCACCTGCTTACTACATCATCAATGGGTACTGACAAAGGAACTACATTTCTTTTCTTGGCTACCGAGGTCTCCAGCCATGGTGGGGCAACAGAAGATTTCTTTTGAGTATCATAGTTACTCAAAAGAGATAATGAGTCTTTCGGAATGTCCTCTGTTTCTTCCTTAATATGCTGAACATTTGCCATCTCAAGTACACTGTGGTCTTCAATTATAGTCACCTTTGGATCTAGATCTGATGAGTCTAAATCCATGAAGATGCTGGGAGTACCTTTCTGTCTCTGAACCCTCTCCTTTACCCTTTGACTTGATCTGGTCAACCAAACTTCAGGTTCAGCTCGATCTTGAACTTGAACTTGAACTTGGGAAGAAATTGGTTCAAGTTCAAGTTCAAATTTAGGTTTAGCTTTTCCTGCACAAGATTGATCAACACTTAAGTTAGTTAAAATAGAAGTTTTCTTCTTCGTTGTGCTCCTTTTTTTGGTTTTTTCCCGTTTTGTGGCTGACTGTAAAGGGGCAACAGAAACTCTTTTCTTCAACAACCATGCTTTCATTCTCTCAATCACTCTTTTCATTCTTCTATATATATCATCTTCTTCTGGTACTATGCAATCTAGTTCAGGGATAGGGAGGGTCTCGACCTTCTCTGAGTATTGAGAGTCTAAGACATCAATTTCACTGTCTTCCTCTACCCCGTCTATATCCATATCCAGCCTGAAGGAGGTGATTTGTTTCAAAGTGAATTGGGACAACAATTTTCTCCTTACCCCCAGTTCATTAGAACAGTTGGCCCAAAAATTCTCTAATTCAGGGATGTGCATGAATGTTTCTGGGATGTTGAGATTTGCTCCTGCAAAGCCTCTATAGTCAAAATTGACCCTAGGAGTATAAGTTTGTAAACAGAGTGTATCCAATTCTTCCTTTATAGACATAGCATCTTGGAAAATTTTGCACCTGTAATACCCTAATTCAATAGGGAAAAGAATACCTGAAGTTTTCTTTGAGGTCCCAGATTTTTTTTCAACTAGAACAAGTTGTCTGCATAGCTCCATTAAGACTATATCATCTAAACAAAATCTAGGAAGCCGCAGGGGTTCCTCATCAAATGCTCCAACCCTAAGATAGGTAAATCCTAAAAATTGTATGAAATAACAACCATAAATATTGATCACCTGTTTAGCTTCTTCAAAAAGCCTCCAATTTTCTTTTCCCCGCAACTCATAAACCAACTTTCCTGAAAATATTTCATTTACTATTTTGAACACACTGGAGAACTTTTCCTTATGTAAGCATGTGAAGTAATCATATATCTTCATATCACTTGTCCATACTTCATGAGGTAATCCCTCCCAAGCCCTGCAACATGCTAAGACATAAACAAGGTAGGAAGACATATAGAATGTTGTCAAATTTGTCACATTTAAGAGATTTATGTGGAGCTCCTCTGCTATTAGGTCAGCCCAGTCTATAAACTTATCTCCTTCTAAAATCTTCTAGATAAAGCAGTACATCCAGTTTTCCCAATGAAATGCATGAGGATTCCCTTTCACCCTGTTTAGAAGAAGAACCATATCGGCAATGTCTTTTCGGAAGTGTTCAATTGTCAGAGGATTTGGAAACCTGGATCCTCCTTTCTCTAGTTTCACAAGCCATGCCTGGGCTATCGAGGAGCTGTATTTTTTCTTATCTGCCTCGTACACATGATCCGCTTCCGCATAAGTCCATGGTTCATATGGCTCTTTATCTGGAATTCGCAGGGCCGCCATTAACGTCTCTCGACTGATTTTGACCAAGATTTCTCCTGATGCATCCTTAATACATCTATTCTTGGCATCATACTTGTTGGCACACTCCAACACCAATTCAGGGAAAATTAGATCTGGAGGAAATGCAGCGGCTTCTAAAAGTCTGCTTCCTGCTAGCTTCCTAGAAAAAGAACCTTCGGAAGCATTTTGAACTCTATTGCAGAGCTCCCCTAAGTTTACATTCAACAAGAAGGTGTCCCCTATATCTGGAAGAGAAACTAACAGGTGGGTTCTAATCTCCTCTTTAGGAAGTTTTGGATGGAACAATGACATCTTACCAATATGAAGAGAAAAGACTTACAACACAGAAAGAGCCTCTGAAAATTGAAAACTGCGAAGGGGAAGATTAACTCACCAATTTCTTGTGCTCCTATTTTTTGTAAATTTATCACCACCAATTCCATTGCTCCTTCTCTAGACGAAATAATTAACAGAAAAGCCTTAATTTTTTCTCATTTATTCACAAATGCCTTATTAGATCCCTAATAAATCTTCGGAGCATGTCTATAATGAATGCTTTTAATGGAAGAATGATTGATTTAACATGTCCAGGCACTCTTAATTAATCCGCCCTGTATTTCGGCATGAATATCTCAACTCCCAAAGAAAATCTCTGACAGCTAAATCTGTATATTAATGACTCCCTCTACGTCATGCCACCAACTGTCATTTCCAATTTTCACGTGTGCAAGCCATCTAGCTGAGTGTGACAATCTTTGTACGGCAACTTCCAAACTTAATAAATACATGGAGCGTTGCAGAACAAAAATTTCCTTTTTGCAAGAGAAGACAAACCCGCCAAGTTCTCCATATATAAGCCATTATATTACGAACGTGAACTTGAACTTGAACTAACCTAAGGTTCAAGACTAGGTTCAAGTTTAGGTTCATCTTTGAGACCGACAGAATCTGGAAGGATAGATAGAAATGGGTAACAGGTTGAACTTGAACTTGAACCAACCTAACATAATTCAACTTCAACTTCAGCTTCAACTTCAACTCCAGGACTTTTACTGACCAAGACTAAAATCAAAGGCTGAGAAAAGAATGAAGGTAACACCCTCCATCTTCTCTTGAATGTTTAGGATAGATAGCTTTTGATCTTTAGGAGCCAAGCTCCACATTGCTAGTGTCTGAGATTTAGGGTTATACCCAAACCCTCTAATCATGTCTCCAACCTGATTCTCTGATGATAATTTGACATTAGGTTGTCTCCTTATCTGATCTATAATGAATGTTGAAGACAAGTCCCAGCCTTCCACAAATAACACTCCACTGGCCTTGACCAGTTGTCTTTCTTTCTCTGGTGTGATCTCCTCAGATTCAGGATCATAATCCTATAATGTTTGTAAGGCTTCTTGAGTGACAGGATCACCACCTTCTAGCTGTAGCTATTTTCCAATTTGTTGCTTCTTATTCCATATAAAGAAATCCTTGAATTCCCTTGTCTTTATGAAGATTTCATCCTTGAGGAATTACTCTTGATGTAATAATCTCTCATCTGTGCATGATCTAAGAGATAAATCTTCCTCCTTTTCTGCATCCTTTTGTAGTTTCTTCCCTGCCCTGATCTTTTTTCTCAATAGATGATCATAGGGCCTATTCCCAGTTATCAGGGCTCCAATCCTATCTGTCTTCTTTCTCTTAGAAAGTTCCCCTATTTCTACTCTTTGTCTCTTATTTGGGGGCTCATTCGTCACTTCCTTCTCTGGTACCTCTGTTAGATCAATGACATCATCCCCTTAAACTTCAAGCTTCAATGGTACTACTTGATAACCTAGATAAGATTTAGGTGAAGGACAGCCCTGATCACTATCATTATCATATTCAGACTCTGAATTCTCTCTGTGGCATTTTTCTGAGACTACCAATGCATCCTCTAACTGATTACACAAAAGAGTATGGTTTTCAATCATTGCATCCAACCTTTTTAGATAAGGCATGTTACGGTAGAAACCCCCAAAATTCATCCCCTTTCTCTTTACCCACCTCTCCAAGTCCATAATTTAGTTGAAATTAATTGCTTTCCTGTCCACCTCTTCATCCTCTAAGATTTTTCTTATTAAATCCTCCTCCATACATTCTTCATGTACCTTTGTGAAGGGGATAGTTGGTGTGAGAAACTTCTTTTCACTAATAATGAATCCCTTAGTATCAACATGTCTATGTAGGGCCACATTCATTCTGTAATGGTTCAACCAGTCATTCACCAGGTCTAAGGCTCCTTTTCCAATAATAAAATTGTAGATCTTGAACTGCCTAGGGGTAAACGTACCCTTCCTGTGTGATGCCAAATGCTCTTTATTTGTCAGAATAAGCTACCAGATATCCTAGGGGGTACATGGTAGGGAAAAATGTGTGGAGGGTGGGAGCAACCATAAACCCTCATTATTGTGAAATTCTTTTCATAGTAGAAATCACCCCAATTATGGTCTCCTTGCCATTTATCAAGATATTGGCAGGGCCTCAATAGTTAAATTACCTTAATGGGCAATCTAGGCTTATCAACACCTATGCCCTTCAAAAGTGGATAGATTATCCAATTTTCAAAAGCACAAAACTCCTGTTCTCTAGATGTATAATTCTAGACTTTGAGCCAAAACTGAACAAGGTTGGGTTGATTATGGTGGAACCTTTGTGGTTGTAGAAACTGACAATTCATAACTGGGAAATTATAGTAGAGAATCAAATGTATGAGGATTGAATAATGCATAAATTTTGGATCATCCTTCTTGTTTTGTATATCTATAAATCCCTTGTGCATCTGATCAATGATATACTGAATGTAATCATAATTGGAAGTAGTATGGAGGCTCTGCATATCCAACACCATCATTAAAATATCTGAGGTGATCCTGTCCACCCCAACATCTTTTCCAAGCATTCTACATAGTGCACATGATATATACTTAATATATAAATTAAGGTCTTTGTAAAAATATGGGGTTGCTCCTGGCATGGGGGCTATATAATTCTTCATTTTCTTAGGGACATGATGATCCCTGATCAATTTAGCAGCAATGTCAAATTCTCTAGTGTACCTATTCTCTAGGCTCTTCAGATTTATCTCAGTAGCCATAGGATAGTAGACATTAAAATCTTTCATAAAAGTATTTTGGTCTAGGGTGAGTAAGGGCTTTCCATCATCCCTCTTAATGGTTTTGATTAAAGGGTCATATCTACTAGCCAATTCTAGTACAAAATCAATGTCAACAAAGACATCAAGAACTAGCAACTTGGCTAACCCACAGGTCCAAGGGTTTGATATAGGC
The DNA here is from genome assembly GCA_018584345.1 of Thuja plicata. Classification (NCBI taxonomy): domain Eukaryota; kingdom Viridiplantae; phylum Streptophyta; class Pinopsida; order Cupressales; family Cupressaceae; genus Thuja; species Thuja plicata. The sequence continues at coordinate 356,004 of MU228017.1, forward strand.
ATGGGTTCATCACTATTATTAAAGAAATAATTGAAAAGTGAATACCCTGATGACCCTGGTGTTTTTGCATCCCTAATATAAGCCATATCATCAATTAAAACATCTGCACTAACCTTTCGAATCTGGTTTGAACCTGGAAGAAATTTGAGGAATTCATTTGAGTAGTTTCTTTTTCCCTTTGACTCATCTTCAACATCTTCACTTCTCCCAGTAGTGGAGGCCATACTCTGTGCTTGACTCATACTTCCTTTCTATTATGTTCTCAACCCTTATTCACTGATATTGAAACAAAACTACTAAAAACCCTCACCACTAAACTATGAATTCTCTGAAAACTGTAGCTCTGAACTCTAGAACAATGTCAATTACAATATTTACCTAATTTTGGATCAGGCAATTACCTTTTGAATCACTTGCTACTGAAAATCTTAATCTTTCTTAGAAAACACTAAATCTCTGTAAAATCTTCGCTCTGAGAAAATAGAAACTTGGTAAAAATGAAATGACAACGGACGAGTATACTTATAATAGTTAATTGAATGCAGATTGTCACTTCTAGCTCGTAATTCAATCACTTCACCAATAGGCCCCATTTTTTTCATGAAATTGGGGTGGAATTGGAATTGACACTTCTCATTTTTGCCAAATTCAACGTTTGTTTCCCTAAATTGCAATTCGGGATTCGTCGAGCAAAACCGGGTTTAGACACCAAAACGGGTGGCATCATCTTCCCACCGAATTGGTGGAATTAGAAATTAAAACCCGAAGATGCATTTTTATTAACCCCATTTGATGTGTCTTCGGGTCCGTGGGGATTGTAAAGTGGAATAAGGTGCGCAAATGGGGTTTTGTCTTTCGCATTTTTGACTGTTTCACCGCGAGCGAGGTTTTCTCTTCCGCATTTGTGATCGACTATTTTTTCAGCGTGAGGTTTTGTCTTCCGCGTATCTTCAGCTACATCAAAGGTCCATTTCTATTCCATGACTTCTTATGTCAATGCATGTAAGTTGGTTATTCTTCATCACTGATTAACAATGTATATTTTTATCAAACTATCAATAATCTTGACTGTCATAATACTCACATCTATTCCGCGACTCTATCCATCAATGCATGTAAGCTGGTTCTTCTTCATCACTGATATCTAGAGAAAACAATTTGTAAGTCAAGCTCCTCTTTCGATGCATCTCACCCACATGTCCCATGTCTGGTTGTCTACTTTTAATTTGTGGTATTGTAGCACCCAGGTGATCTGGGTTTCTCACGAGGTAGTTCTACTACTCGGAAGATTTATATTGGTAGTGGGTCGATGGTGGCCACTATTGAATTGAACTCCAACCACACTATCTCTGCACTACACACATTTCTCCTGACTCTCCTTTGCGTTCACCCTTCTAGTGGTGGTCAGGTTGCCTATTACATGAGATAGGGAAACCTGGCGAGGGAGCTAGCCCTTCACCAATTCTCCGTTCAACCCTACCTCCACCCACAGTTGATGGCCTTACCCTAGAGGTAGAATCTCCATGATCACGAATTGCTTTCCTGCCCTAACCATTGATTTTGATCATAAGTTTCTCATTGATTTTTCTAATACCATAAGCATGGCATTATCTTTTTATTATGCCACTGGTTTTTTGGGTTTTTTTACTATCGTTTTAGTGGATAGGGTTTTATTGCATATAACAGAGCACTCCTATTCTTCATCCACCTTGATAGACCTAAAAAATCTCACAAATGAGATCTATCAGTTGCATTGGATTAGCCAAAGGAAGAGCAGCACCAGCCATGAGGGTTAGTTAAAAAAGAAGCTCAAAAACATATTGATAAATTTAACATGGCCGAGAAGTTCAAAAAATGATTGAGAAATCTCACAAATGAGGTCTGACTAGTGACATTGGATTAGCCAAAGGAAGAGGAGCATCATCCATGAGGGTTATTTAAAAAAAAAAATTCAAAAACATGTTAGATTTATTAGAAATCTAATATGAAAAAGAAGTTTATTTAAAAAAACAAGTTCAAAAACATAATGAAAAATCAAACATGACCAAGAAGTTCAAAATCTGATATGAGAAATCTGACCTGACTAAGTTCCATACAAGGCAAGTGCATAGATATGAATCAGCCAAACATACTCTCCCTAAAATAGAGCACTCCTACAAAAAGTGCCTCTGATACCCCAAATCAGAATCAGTCTGGACTCTGTTCACTTTCAGAATCATCATCATGGAAAATTTTCTACCTTGTTCCTTTGCATTTTTGTCAAGATGATGATTTTGAAATTAATGTTTAATGAATGGAAAGAGATTTCGTTGATTTAACATTCTGGCCTATTTGTAATTTTAGTTTTTTTTATTAATAGGCTTTCCTGATAGAAAATTTGTATTGAAAGATGATCTCCAATGTGTTTGTAGAGTGCAGGGATTATTGCATGTCTAACCAACCAAGAATTCAAACAATTATCATTTATTTC
>MU228017.1:369052-397135 GCA_018584345.1 Thuja plicata
ATTAGTAAAAATGAGATCAACATATATTTTTATGAGCATAAGCATGAAAAAATTGCAAGCAAGTGAGCTATCCTTTCCAAGTTTTATCCGTGAATATAGAAGCACATGTATGATCAGAAGCGCAATTTAAAAAAATAAAAAAATGGACAAAATAAATCACAATATAAATTAAACATTATTCAATAATAATAAAAAATTAAAAATTAAAAAAATGGACAAAATAAACCACAATATAAATTAAACATTATTCAATAATAATAAAAAATAAAAAATAAAAAAAATTAAAAAATGGACAAAATAAATCATAATATAAATTAAACATTATTCAATAATAATAATAAATTATAAAGTCTTTGTTGAATTCCAATTCCAATTCGAAATGTAGAACCAAACATAGAACATGGAGTGTCTAATTCCAATTCCAATTTGAAATTGTGAACCAAACGCGGAAGTTGGAATTTGTCAATTCCAATTCCAATTTTGAAATTGGCAACCAAACGCAGAAGATGGATTGACTAATCCATCTTCTAGGTCAACCAAATGGTCCAAATTATAACCCAAAGATGCAAAACCGAAATTCCAAAACCTGGTTTTGTGATAATAAGGTTTTGAGTCAATTCCACTTCCGCAAAAAAAATGGGGCCTTAGCTTCACATACTCCGACATCAATTTCTGATTTTAGCCGTGGCATTCAAACTGTCAGATAATCAATTTTTGATGAGTGTTCTTTCATAAAAAACCTTATAAAATTCAAAATCAAATCGAAATCAAATCTAATTGGTTGCATTAACTCATACTACAACTACTTTCCCATCTGTCATAATATCTTTACTCTGATTGGTTAAAAACTGTTAATAATGGCGCTGCTGAAAAGTCTATTCTAACTCTGATTCACTTCTAGCGACTCAATGACTAACTGATCTCCTTGTCGCTTAATAATTTCACTAACTGCAGTTCTTTCAAGAGACTTAGCGACCGTCGTAGGATTAAAACTTTGATCAACAGTTGGAGCGATGTCGCTTGATATCTTAACTTAACCCTTCATCTTACGGAGACACCGTGGCAAAGCATTCTCTTAACTATTCTTTTACTTCAGGTTTCATCTGGAGACTCAGTGACCGTGATTTATCTATGTCGCTGGATAATTTTCTTAACTCATGTTCAATCAAGAGACCTCCCGACTGCCGTTAGATTAACTTTCTGATCCATGGTTGTCGCGTAATCTCCAAATCTCTTGCTTAACTCACTTTTGATCATGAGACTTGGTGACAACACTGTTTTCTTTATTCTCATAAACTCAACTCATAACCATTGGTTATATTAAGAGATAACGCGACAGAGTAAACTCGAAGTCGCCACATGATATAACTAGCTCCGCTTTTATCAAGAGACAAAGCGACTATCGTTAGATTATTTCTGAGATCAACGGTTTGCGTTAAGTCTCATAACTTTTTCAGTATATTCCCTTTTATCATGAGACCACGCGACCAAAGCTTTCCGCTAAGTCTCGAAACCATAAGGAATATTCATTTCTTCTTACGAGACGTAGCGACTAGGAAATAAACACATGCAAATAATTTCAGAGTTAAGTCATTGAAAAGTAACACAGAAATAGAACCAGCTTGGAAAATTTAGGGCTTTTCTACAATTTTGAACCAAATTTACTCCAAGGCTTAGGGTTTTTAACACTTTGATCTAGGTTTTGAGAAAAAACATCATTTGCAAAAATATGTAAATGGTTTTAAACATGAATCTTTACCTTCTGGGCATAGGAATCACAGGGACTTTAAGAATTTCAGGACAAACTCAAAAAATAAAGAATACAACCACTGGTGGCTCTATCTAAGGATGGCTAAACATAGTTTATGATAAAGAATCTCACAATCTCTAGTTGCAAACCTCTTCAAAAATGAAGGCAACACTGACTAACCTACTGCTTGAAAGAAAACACACAACATAAGGGAAAACCTACCTATATACAAGATGATACAGACTTACTGTGCATAAACTTTCATTTTTAATTGAAGAAGGGCTTCAAAAATTGCCCATGCACTGGCAACTCATATTCATCATCGTTCATGTTCTTCAGTAAATAGGAATCCTTCCCAAAACTTTGATAAATAATAAAAGGACCAAGCCATAAAGATTCAAACTTTTTATGCTTACCTTATCTTCTGATCTTACATTCCATTGGAGCACTAGGTCACCAGGTATAAATTTTCTGCAACTTGCTCTTTTATCAAACAGATACTTCATTTTTTGTTGCAGTTTTATGTTTTCTTTCTGTCCTTCTCTTCTGATCTCATCAAGTTCAGTCAGCTGTAATATTCTATCTTTCATTGGATTTGAGACTTCTAGATCCTCTTCTTGTATGAGCTTGTATATAGCTAACAGATTATTTACAGGCATCCTAGCTTGCAGACCATATACTAGCTCAAATGGTGACCTACCAGTAGCCTTCTTAACTATTATTCTGTCAGCCCACAGGCCTAATCTCAACTTTGTATGCTAGTCTCTCTTGTTCTTTTCTAAGGTTTTCTTTAAAATTTTTAGAATGCTTTTGTTACTAGATTTTGCCTGGCCATTTTCCCGAGGATGATATGGGGATGAATAAGACATTATAATCCCATATTCATTGCAAAAGTCTTTGATCACATCAGATCTGAAACACATGGCATTATCTAATCCGGGGGATATTTTTACTTAAAATTGAAGTATCTCCAATACTCCATAAGTTAACTCCAAGTTAAAATTCTTGAGAAACTGGACTCAATACAACTTGAACGTGTGAAAGAGGAGTCCATAAGTCTGAGATATGGCCGGTCAAACTTTGGTCAAACTAGATACAAAGACCATCAAAAAGGTGGAAATTTGACCTTGTCAAAATTGGTCAAATTTGGTGTCATCTCAAAGAGCTCGTCACCACGATTCCAATGACGTTTGTTTCATCAAAAATGGAGCTCATATGCAAAAGGTATGGTTGGTCAAAGGTCAAAGTTAACTGGGTTCACTAAAGACAACTGATGATGTCATCATGCTGATGTGGCACAGAAAGTGATGTGGCATCTTCAACCAATCAACATTTGACACTTGGCAGGTGTGATGACATGGCATACTGGTCATTATTGTCCAATCAACACTGGACACGTGGCATTTGATGAACAAATAAGAGAGTGCTACGTGGCACCCCCAAGTGATGCCACATGCCACCTCGGAATGGGGTAATTGAGCCAGTTTAAAAAAATTTGTTAGAGGGATTCAAACTAACAACCTCTCAATCCGCAACCACCCGACTTAACCGCTACACCAAAAGCTGGCTTTGCTACTAAAAGTCAACGGATTTTATATAATCTTATTTACACCTCCTATGTTAGTAAAGTGGATGTCGATGGGGGTTGAATCATTGACCAGCAGCCTCCTAAGATATAGGATGGCCATTGTGCTATAAATCCTGCTTATGACATAAAAGGCCCATATTATATTTAGTTGTAACAAACCCACCAACCTTATCTAAATAAGGTTAATTTGTTAAAACAACCCCTCTAAATGGGATAAAGCCATAAACCATAAAATATCAGAAGATTATCATGAAGATAATCTATGGTAAAAAGGGGATTAATTGGTCTTATTTGTTTAAGCCTAATTATGGCTAATTTTATGTATAAAAGGGGGGTAAAAGACCTTGGAAAGACATCGAGGTGATGAAGAAGGAGGGTACGTTCTTGAAGATGTGATGATTATTCATGCATAATGTTGTTGTTATGCTTGAAGGGAATAGCTCGTAAACACTTGTAATTGATTTCTTGGAGTTAATCAGATTGGTCGCCTTATTGGAGAGGGACTTAGAGACATAGTCCGCCAAGACGAACTTCATTATCAATGTGTTTTGTCTTCTATATCTCTACTCTCTTTCTTTCGGTTCATTACCTTATTCTTCTTTGTTCATTTATGTGTTGCAATTATGTTAATTCACTTAATTAAAGCTTTAAGTTAACTTATGTAATTATTGTAAGCATTCTTCTGTAATCGTCCTAGATCCTAATCAGATCAAGTTTGGTATCAGAGCTCTTATGTAACTAGTATTGCAAATTTGAATGCTAACGAGATCCAGGATTCAAAAAGGCGAAGGAAAACTTGAATAATATAATCTTGAGATCGGGAAATGAAGAACTGTTTGCCCATCACAGATGGAAGGAAAAGGTGGGGAACAAAGTTCCGAAGAAAAGAGTATTCAGAAGACTCTTCATAATTTGGAAACCATTGTAGAAGTTTTAGTACAGGAGAGAGAAGAAAGGATGCGAAGACGTGCATCTTGTGAGGATAAAGGGAAGAGATCAAGAGGAGATCATGAGCCTCCAAAAACACCCTCAACTCCCTCTTCTCCTTCTTCTCCTTCTTTTACTCATTCTGAGTCTTCTAATCCTTTTAAGGGTGGACATAAGCCTAGAATTAAATTGAATGTAAATTTGATTTACCAAAGTATTGTGGGGAATTAAATGCTGAAAAATTAGATGACTGGATTCAAAAAGTTGAGGTCTATTGTAGAGTCCAAAACCTCTTAGATGATGCTGATAGAATTCAGTTAGCTACTCTTCGGTTAGGAGGTACAACTCTAACCTGGTGGGAGAGTAGAACTCAGGCTGAAAATTCTCAACATGGTAGAGTCAATTTAACTTGGTCAGAATTTGTTAGTGCTCTTAAGAAGAAATTCTATCCCCTAGGCCATATGCAACAATTAATGATGAGCTAGAAACATTTTAGGCAAGGGAAAGGTCAGTCTATCCAAGAGTACACCCATGAATTTAGGAAAAGGGCTACTGCATTAAATTTCCCATTGTACACCCAAGATACATTACTTAAGTACATAGGTGGTCTTCACTCCTACCTAAGGCATTCCATCTTGGTTTTGAATCCTTGTAACCTAGATGAAGTATGTGTTCAAGCCACACACTTAGAGTCAAGAGGTAAGGGTTCTTTCATTGATAAGTATGATAAGAAGCCATCTAAGTTTGAGGAAAAATCTAAAGGAAAAGGGAAGGGGAAAAATTAAGCTACAGTGAAGAAAGAGGGTGAAAAACCCACATGCTCACATTGCAAGAAAGAGGGGCATGATGATTCTAAGTGCTGGAAGCTGCACCCTGAAAGAAGGCCAAAGAAATATGGTGGAAAAAAGGCAAATAGAAAACTGTTGTTGTAGTTCAACATGATCTTGGATCTGATTCCGGAGATGAGACAAATATTATTGTTGCTGGGATCCAAGGTAAAGGAAAAGGTATATCTCTTTCATCACCTACAAGTTATTCTAATATAAGTGCAAGTACAAGTACAAGTAAAGAATCTTCTCCTAAGAATGATAAGCAAAGGAATGAATTATTTCATATTCAGGTTGTTATCAAGCATACTAAGGTTGATACATTATTTGATACGGGTTCTCAAGTTAATTTGATATCTGAATAAGTTGTTAAAAAACTTAACTTGACTACAAAACCTCATCCAAAACCAGACCCTCTTGGATGGGTTTGCAATGATGCACAATTACAGGTAACTAAGCAATGTAAACTTAGATTTGCTATCACTACAAACTTTGTAGATGAGGTAGAAGCTGATGTAGTCCCTTTAGATATTTGTGGTCTTGTACTTGGGAGTCCTTATCTATATGATCGACAGGCTATCTTTTATAGGGGGGAGAACAAGTATCATCTTTTTAAAGATAAGATTGAATACATTGTACGAGCACATAAGATAAAGACTAACCTTGTACTAGTTAATGTTGGTCAGATGAAAAGGTTAGTCAATTCTAGTAAGAACTTTGTTTTAATGCTTGTAAAAGCCAAAGAAGATGAAACTTCTGAGGCATTCAAGGGGTGTGATCCAAAACATAAAGCTAAATTGGTCAAAGTTGTTTCCGCTTATGATGACTTGTTTCAGGAACCAAAAGGATTGCCTCCTAAGAGAGAGATACAACATGAAATCTAGTTGCAGCAGGATGTGCCACTTCCTAAAATCGGCATGTACCATTTATCAATTTTTCAGAATGAAGAAATAAAGAAGTAGGTTCAAGAGCTAGTTGAGAAAGGAGTTATCCGTCCTAGTACTTCTCCTTGTAGTTCTCCTATTGTGTTGGTTCCTAAGAAAGATGGGACTTGGAGAATGTGCATCAACTACAAAGCTTTGAACAAGATAACGGTAAAGAATAGGCACCCTCTTCCTAGAATTGATGATTTACTTGATCAGTTGAAACATGCAATTTATTTCACTAAGTTAGACTTTCATAGTGGATATCATCAAATCAGAATTGCAGAAAGTGATATTTGGAAAACTGATTTTACAACTAAACAGGGACTTTACGAGTGGTTGGTTATGCCCTTCGGGCTTTGTTATGCACCAGCTACATTCATGAGATTCATGAATGATGTCTTTCATCCTTTTATTGATGATTTTTTCATAGTTTATTTAGATGATATCCTTGTATTCAGTAAGTCTTGGGATGATCATGTAATTCATGTAAAGAAAGTATTTGATGTACTGAGAAAAGAAAAACTTTTTGTAAAGATGTCTAAATGCGAGTTTTCTAAGACATCCTTAGTGTACTTGGGCTATGTCATAGGGGATGGTCAATTGAAAGTAGACCATGCGAAGGTCGAATGTATTGTAAAATGGCCCAAGCCAAGTAAAGTTATAGAAGTCAGGAGTTTCTTAGGTACATTCCAGTACTGGAGGAAGTTCATTGCAAACTTCTCTTATGTTGCATCACCATTGCACGCACTAACCAGTACCAAGGCAAATTTTCAGTGGGGAGGTCCACGGCAGAAGGCTTTTGACACTTTGAAGGAAAAGTTGAGCACTGCACCAATTCTGGCTTTACCAGATTTACATCAACCATTTGAGATCAAGATAGATGCAAGCGGGTTTTCCATGGGAGTTGTACTCATCCAAGGAGGTAAACCAGTTTGCTACCACTCTGAAAAATTTTCAGGAGCAGTAATTAACTATCCCACTTATGATAAGGAAATTTATGCTTTAGTTCAGAGTGTTAAGAAATGGAAACATTACTTAATGGAGAAAGAAACTATAATCCACACTGATCACCAACCACTATAGTATTTTCACTCACAGTCTAAGTTGCAATAAAGTAGGCACTTTAGGTGGATGAGTTTTCTACAACAGTTTCATTTGGTAATTAAGTATAAGAAAGGTTCCCATAACAAAGTAGCAGATATGCTTTCTAGGCCTCCTACTATGAATGCTTTGATAATCCTTCAGAATAGTTCTATGGTCCATGAAAGTTTTCAAGAACAATATACTAATGATGAGAACTTTAAGGATATCTATGCAGCTTTAATCCAGGCTAAACATGTAGAAGAGAAAGATTACTATGTGCAGGATAACTTGTTGTACCACTTGGGAAAACTATGCATTCCTAAAGATGAACAGACACAGGTAATATGGGAAGCACATACCTCTTTGATTGCAGGACATTTTAGGGTAAGTAAGACATTGGCTCAATTATAGAAACATTGTTATTGGCCTCGTATGCAAGAAACTGTCACTAAGTATATAAAAGGATGTGTAATGTGTGCAACTAGCAAACCAAGTAATAGGAAATTGGGTTTGTACACACCTTTACCTGTACCATCCTGTCCTTGGGAAAGTGTGTCTATGGAATTTGTGGGAGCTTTACCTATGTCTAGGAAAGTTCATGATTATTTGTATGTAGTAGTTGATCGGTTCAGCAAAATGTGTATTTTAATGCCTTGTAAGAAACAGGTCACTGCTAAACTGACTACACATTTGTACTTTCAATTTGTATGGATTCATTTTGGGTTACCTACTTCTATTGTATCAGATCAAGATTCTTGATTCCTAGGGGAATTTTGGTCATCTTTGTGGGGACTAATGGACATCAAGCTAAAGAAAAGTACAACCTTCCATCCACAGACATACGAACAGACAGAGGTAGTCAACAGGACAATTGTTCATCTTCTTAGAGGTTATTGCAGTAAGCATCCTAAGTTGTGGAATGAAAGTCTTCATTATGTGCAGCATGCTTACAACCATGCAACACACTCTTCTACAAAGAGGTCTCCTTTTGAGACTTGTTTCGGTTACTTGCCTAAGACACCAATGGATTTTGCTTTCAAGAAGGACGATGTTGTAGATGGACGTCATGATGCAGAAAGGGCTTTAAAGTTCATCCAGAAGGTCCAAGCAATCCACCAGGCAGTAGAGGCATAGTTGGAGCAGAGCCAAACAAAATACAAGGCTCGCCATGATAAGCATCGCATCGATCACCATTTCCAAGTTGGTGATAGAGTTTGGTTACATATCAACAAGAAAAAAATGCAAGGTGAAGGAAGGAAGCTCAAGCCTATTCGGTATGGTCCTTTTGAGATCTTAGAGAAGATCGGTACTAATGCCTTCTGCCTTAATCTTCCTCCATACATGTAGATTTACTCAATTGTCAATGTAGATAATCTGAGGCTGTATGAACCTCCAATGATCTTGGATGAAGACATCGACATTCAGGTTCCATCTATTGATGATCTTTCACTAGAGTACATGTCAGAGTTGCCAGAAGATGTTATCCTTGACAGGAATGTCAGAACATCACAAAGAGGATCAGTTGAATACCTTCGAGTGGGCTTGAAGGGGATGCATCCAAGCAAGGCAAGATGGATGGAGATTGGTAAAGTGAGGGAATTTTACCCTCACTTAATTTCTGAGTAATCAAGCTTTTAGAGGTCCAAAAGCTCTTCAGTGGGGAGGCCTGATCTAGGGGATATTTTTACTTAAAATTGAAGTATCTCCAATACTCCATAAGTTAACTCCAAGTTAAAATTCTTGAGAAACTGGACTCAATGCAACTTGAACGGGTGAAAGAGGAGTCGATACGTCTGAGATATGGCCGGTCAAACTAGATACAAAGGCTGTCAAAAAGGTGGAAATTTGACCTTGTCAAAATTGGTCAAATTTGGTGTCATCTCAAAGATCTCGTCACCACGATTCCAACGATGTTCATTTCATCAAAAATGGAGCTCATATACAAAAGATATGGCTGGTCAAAGGTCAGAGTTGACTGGGTTCACTAAAGACAACTGATGACATCATCATGCTGATGTGGCAGAGAAAGTGACGTGGCATCTTCAACCAATCAACATTTGACATGTGGCAGGTGTGATGACATGGCATACTGGTCATTATTGTCCATCAGCACTGGACACGTGGCATTTGATGAACAAATAAGAGAGTGCCACGTGGCACCCCCAAGTGGTGCCACTAGCCACCTTGAAATCTGAGTAATTGAACCAATTTAAAAAAATTTGTTAGCGGGAATCAAACTAACAACCTTTTAATCCGCAAATACCCGACTTAACCGCTACACAAAAAGCCAGCTTCGCTATAAATAGTCAGCGGATTTTATATAATCGTATTTAAGCTGCCTATGTTAGAAAAATGGATGCCAATGGGGGTTGAACCATTGACCAGCGGCCTCCCAAAATCTAGTATGGCCATTGCGCTCATATTATATTTACTTGCAACAAACCCGCCAACCTTATCTAAATAAGGTTAATTTGTTAAAACAACCCCTCTAAATGGGATAAAGCCATAAACTATAAAATATCATAAGATTATCACGAAGATAATCTATGGTAAAAAGGGGATTAATTGGTTTTATTTTTTTAAGCTAAATTATGGCTAATTTTATGTATAAAAGGGGGGTAAAAGACCTTGGAAAGGCATCTAGGCAATGAAGAAGGAGGGTACATTCTTGAAGATGTGATGATTATTCTTGCATTATGATGTTGTTATGCTTGAAGGGAATAGCTTGTAAACACTTGTAATTGATTTCTTGGAGTTAATCGGATCAGTCACCTTATTGGAGAGGGACCTGGAGACGTAGTCCGCCAGGATGAAATCCATTATCAATGTGTTTTGTCTTCTATCTCTCTACTCTCTTTCTTTTGGTTCATTACCTTATTCTTCTTTGTTCATTTATGTGTTGCAATTACATTAATTCACTTAATTAAATCTTTGAGTTAACTCATGTAATTATGTTAAGCATTCTTCTGTAATCGTCCTAGATCCTAATCAGATCATTATCCATGACTAGTTTGGTTGGGACACCAAATCTAGTTAGAATATTTTCTAATAAAAACTCTGCAACTATCTTACTTGTTTCTTTTTTAATGGGGATAGATTCTATCCACTTAGTAAAATAAACAGTAGCCACTAGTATCCAACTGTGTCCTCCACTATACTTTTCTGAAAATTCTCCAACAAAGTCAATACCCCACATGGAAAAAGGTGCCTCAGCACTTATAGGATTTAACAATAGGGCACCTGAGAACTTTAACTTGTTTGAGAATCTTTAGCAAGGCTCACACTTCAGGACAAATGCATGGGTATCTCTAAAAACACTGGGCCAATAATACCCTGCCCTTAAAATCTTATGAGCAGTAGTTTTTGTAGAAAAATGCCCACCACATATCCCAGCATACATTTCATTTAATATTTTCTCAGCTTGGTCTTTATATAAATATAACAGTAGCACACCATTTTTATCCTTCCAATATAGGTCTCCTTGAATCAAGGTGTACTTCTGATCTTGCAACTTCAGACTCCTCTTTTGATTTTTTGACATATTATCAGGACACTTGGTATTCTTTAAAAAATACACAATATCAGTATAAAATGGTTGTCTTTCTATACTTTTGACTGTTTGATCATGTGTCTCTATATCATTTAATTGTACCAAATCCAAGTTATCTTCTGTCATGAGTTTGGCCAAACCCTGACCTCTTATTAACTTTGTAATGTGGATTTCAAGGTTAAATTCTTGAATTTTGTTTATCCACTTACATCTCTTACAAGCTACTTCTGGCTAAGTAAGGATATCTTTTACTACATAATGAGGAACATATGCTTGCACCTTAGCACAGACCAAATATGGCCTAAAAGATTTTACAGCTTTTACTAAAGCATATGCCTACTTTTCCATCATCTCATAATTTAGTTCTACAGCCTGGAGAGACTTACTATAAAAAGCTATTGGATGTTCAAATCTGTGTTCATCCTTTTGTAATAAAACAATAGTAATTGTGTGATAAGATGCAAATGAAAATAGAGAAAAGGTCTTATTATAATCAGGTGATTTTAGAACAGGAGCCTCTTGCACTGCCTTCTTTATCTTTTCAAATGCTATTTGAGCTTCTTTATTCCAGTTAAATTTTGCATCTTTTTTCAGCAATTTTATGATAGGTTTAACAATTTCTGCAAAGTTTGCTATAAATCTTCTGACAAAATTTATCTTTCCTAAGAAATATTGAACTCCCTTTAGGTTTTCTGGAGCAATGACCCTCTGGATTGCTTCTATTCTTTCAGGGTCTATTCTCACTCCATCTTTAGAGACTATGTGTCCTAGCAACTTTCCCCCTTGTACTGCAAAGTGACATTTTTTAGGATTCAATGAAACACCATATTCCAAAGCTTTATTGAAAAATTTTCCTAGGTGTTCACAATGATCTTCAACTTTTTTAGAGTATGCAGTTAGATCATCTTGATAAATGACCATGAATAAATCAATAAATTCTTTAAAAGCAACATCCATGGCCGTTTGAAAAGTTGCTCCTGCATTTAACAATCCAAATGGCATTCTGATACAGACATATGTTCCCCAAGGAGTGGTAAATGCAGTCTTGTACTGCTCTGATTCTTTCACTAAAACTTGGTTGTAGCCTGAGAAACCATCCATCATTGATAGCATCTCACAACCAGTCACTTTATGTAACATTGCCTCCATGTTAGGTAAAGAATAATTATCTTTTAGTGAGGCAATATTCAAATTTCTAAAATCCACATAATCTGATGTCACCATTATTTTTTCTTACTGGTACCAAATTTGAAACCCATGTTGATTGTCTGATAGGCTGGATAATCCCAGCATCTTTTAATTTTACCAACTCTTGTTGCATCTTTGGAGCCAGCAAAGGATTAATAGGCCTCTATTTTTTCCTAAATGGTTTTACTTTTGATTTTAGTGGAATCTCATGTTGGAAAAGGTTCTCCCTATAAGACTTTAGGTCCTCATATGACCATGCAAAAACATATTTATGTTTCATTAATAATTTAATCAAATTTTTCCTTATATGGGAATCTAAACCTTTTCCAATGTAAACAACTTGAGGACTGGTTTCTAATCCTAAGTTAATTTCTTCCAAGTCCTCAACCTTAGCATTGCTTATTTTTGTTGAGTGATCATTTTGACTACTAAAAAATGCTTTAAGTTCAACCAAACCTGTAGGAATCTGATTGGAACTTAATTGGACAACCTCATTTCCTTGGACATAGTCTTTACCATCATTATTCTCAAGTAAGGTATTTCAATCTATGCATTGATTCTCATAATGGTCCAAACATTGAATGAATCTTAGAATATCTTGGTCATCCTGGAAAACTTGCCAGTTGTATATATTATCTGGAACAACTGGTCTTGTCTTAACTTCAATTATTGACACCCCATGTAAGATCTGATCATCAGTTTTTAGAGAAACATTTTCTAAGAAATCTGCCATTATATTTTTTGACCTTTCTATCCAACTTATATCAAAAGCATCAAACATTTCAATCTGGTCCCAAATAGCATATTTATACATCTTTAATCTATCATTTTTCACTGCATATTTGGATCTTATTTGGGCTACCACTAGTTCAAAATCACCATAAACTTTTAAACACTTTATTCCATGTTTAATGGCAATTTCTAGCCCTAAAGATAAAGCCTCATACTCTGTTGTATTATTTGTACATTGAAAGGCCAGCAAAAAATAATATTTGAAAGTTATACCTGATGGAGATACCAGTAATACACCAGCTCCTGATCCTTCTTTTGAGCAAGCTCCGTCAAAATACATTTTCCACAATCCATCATCTTGTATACTCAATTCTTTAACCAGAGGATCTATACTTCTACACTGATGATGATCACTCTTCTGTACTCTGAAATTCTCCATTTCCACATCAATATAGTAATTAATGTTAGTGTCTTCATACCATTTAACCATATGAGGAGTCCTACCTTCTCCTGACACTTTAACATTATTTCCATTAATATTAAAAGAAGCATATGATAAATCACTTTGTATGTTACCCCCCATTGAAGCACTCCACTTTCTAGACAGAAAAATCCCATAATGTGGTGGTATGTCAACAACAAGAACATTCATAGTTAAAATCACATCGGGACATACTACTAATTTATAAGGCATGGCTTCAATAGTACCAATAACAAGGACTTCTCTAGAATCCATTGCTTGACATCTCCCATGAGGAGTGGCTTCATGTAATCCCATAGACTTCATGATTTCTACTGGCATGACAATGTTTGATGCCCCTGAATCAATCATGCATTTTTTAAGCATCCTTCCATTAATTAGCAATGTTAGAAAAAATGGGTCTACAACCTTAGGAGAAGTAGTTGTGTTCAAGAAAATTTGAGGAATTTCAAAAATCATCACTTCAGCTTCCTTTCCTTTGTTACTTGGTTTCTTATCCATATTTTCTGAATTTTGAACTTTCACGGTAGGCACATTGTTCAATAATGACAGAACCTTTTCTTTATGTTCCTTAATCCTCACCATTTCTAAAAATGGAACTTTTAGAGTCATTTGAGACAAATAGTGGCCCATGTCTACTGGAGTATACTTCATATCTTAGGACTTTGGTTTTTCAACTGTAATGTTATTTTCCTCAATCTGTATGTTCTGAATTGGTTCTTCTTTCTTAGATTTTTTGTTTTCTATCTTAAGAGAAGAAGTACTTGTTTCTTGTACCTTTGCTTTTCCTTCTTGTACAACAATAGGTTCTATGTTTTTAATTATAATATTAACCTTTGGTTTATTTGCATTTTCCCCAGGTCCATATTTATTTTGTACATACTTGGTATCTGTTTTATTTTCTTTTATAAAGATACCAGCAGGCTGACTACCATTTCCACCAATTGTTCTATTCCTTAGATGATAGTTGCTTCTAGCTTTGTTCACCAAATCTGCAATAATTCTTGCTTTTTCTTCATCTAAATCTTTTCTGACTAATGGAATGTCCTGATTATTTTGTGCATAACATCTTACATGGTCATATGTTTCTTCTATCTCACTATCTGATAAAATTTGTTGATGATGATTCTCTACATTCCCTTGTGAACCATATGCATCATGATTCTCCATTTCATTATCTGAATCTACATCATGACATGAATAGTCATTTGTCAGATTGTAATCACATTGTTCACTTTCATCATTATCTTGTTTTCATTTGCTTTCAAATCTAAGGAAACAATGCAAAAATCAGGGTTGTGTGGGGCTTCACAAACCTCACACCAGAAATCATCATTGCATAAATGGACAGTATTTTTATGCAAAGGGTTTGGGGTTTTGTTTTCAGGTTTTTCTTTTCTAGGTGGGGGAATAGGCTTCCCATCCTTAAACTGAGTTCCATAAGGATGATTTTGCATTCTATTCTGAGGATTATAAGTGTTGTTATAGGAAGGCCTATTATTTTGAGGAGCCCTATACTCTTTATATTCTGGTTCCTTTAGGTTACTCCTGCTAAACCTTGAATCATCTCTCCTATTCAGTTTACCAGACACCCTTCTATTCATCTCAATATTTACTGCTATTTTGTAGGCATCAGTGACTGTTCTAGGATTCTTATCCCTAAGAGCATAACCCATTTTAGAATCAAAAGCATTAAAATAGGTTGCTAGACATACCTCTTGATCCAACCTTATTTTTTGAAACAATTTATGCATAGCTCTTTGGAATCTGGTATTGAACTCTGTGACCTCTTCATTGTATTTCTTTTTGATGTTATTGAACTTATTCAGAAAGAACCCTTTATTTGTCTTATCACCATATTGATCTTTAAATAACTCAATTAATTTATCCATGGAAGAAACATAACCATTAGAAAGACTTCTAAACCACTCTCTATCATCCTATACTAGAGACTGAACAAAAATCTTCATCAACACATCTTCATGAGTAATATTCAAATCATCAACAAAATCAATGAATTTTCTTGTGTGCTTCACAAGATGACATTATTACGTGCAAATTTTGGGAGCTTTTCTCCCACATCACCTACATCTTTTGGAAATACATTTGGGTATCCAGGAATGCCAATGAAGTTAAATTGCTTATACCTTTCAGGGTTAAATGGTTTCCTTTGGAAATTATCAGTCTCTTTGAAAGTAGTAGCTTTTGTTTTGGAAGATGTTGTGTTCTCAGTTCCAACATAAGAATATTTGGAAGACTACAAAAAATATAGTTTCTCTTTCATTTCTATTGTTGTAGCTTCCATCTGAGCTTTTTCTAACATCTTTTCCATGGTTTCTTTTTCTATCCTTAGTCTCTCAAGATCGATATCCAGTTTGGACATCTTCTCTGTTAAGGCCTTCTGAACTTTAGGTTCTTCAGGTTTTCTTTCAGTAACCTTTCGTTTACCTTTGTCTTTAACATTTTGTGAGTTAGAAGCTCTATGAGCATTGGGTATTTCTTGGTCCTTTTGAGATTTTCCAATATTCCTTGTAGTTTGATGTCTTGAGGATCTTCTTTTAATTCTGTTAACATCCTTATGCTCATGTTTTTCCTTTCTAAGCTCTTTTTCCTTTTTCATCTGTCAAATAAGGGCAAGATGTTTCATGATGAGTCTTTCCTCCTCATCAAGCTCATGAGAAGGAACCTTATAATCTGAACTTAAAACATATGTTCCCTCTCGTTCACTAGAAGTGGAAGTAGTTGCAAGTGTTTCTAATCCTTTTTCTTCAACTTCTTCATATTCTGAAGTATTGCCTTCATAATCAAGCTGATTACTACCTTCCTCTCTCCTAGTATTGTTATCTTGGCTTCTTGGAGAAGCTTGGTCTATATTGACTTGGTTTCTTTTCTTCATCTAGGACATATCCATTCTTGAGGATGATGGGATTCCACCATATAATGTAATTTCAGGGTTCCCTCTTATTTTTGACCTAGTATTCATTTTGAAAGATGTTTGCTTTACTTGTACTGATCTCAGAGATATAATTTTAGAGTCGCCACCCAACAGTTGTTTGGGATGAATGAATACTTATCAAAATTACCTTGGAAACTAAAACTATAAATATACTATCTTTGAAAACCCTTAGATACTTTGAGTACTTTTACCAAGACTTTTACAATTATTTCCCCCAGCAAAGTCACCAATTTGTTAGGCGACTCGGATGGGCTAACTCGACTACAATGAAACATTTTAAACTTTAGAACACTAGAGATTTTTGAATACTTCAACAAGACTTTACAATCTCTATCCCCAGTAGAGTCACCAATTTTTTAGGAAACTCGGATGGGAAAAATCAACTTGCAATGAAAAATTTTAAACTTTAGAACACCAGATATTTCTGAATACTTAAACAAGACTTTACAATCTCTATCCCTAGTAGAGTTGCCAATTTGTTATGGTTTTTTCTTGCTGAACCTTCAACAGATGCTTGAATACTTGATTAACTCTATGACTCCCAATATTTGAAAATAATGACTCAAGCAAGAGAAAACTCTAATTGATGAGGATTTATGATAATGTCTATGGAAACTATTATCACCTCCTTCTTTTTAGGTTCCACAACACCCAGGCAGGTAATACCTATATAAGATTTTTGTCTTATAGTATTAGTAGATGTGGATACTAATTTACTGCCTTTTTACTGTATTACCTTATAAATTACTCTGCATAAAAGTGAAAACAACTTAACATAGAGCTTAACCATGAAAACTATTGAAATGATAACAACAAATAGTAGTGTTTTAAGGACATTCATCCTTCTTCCTTTTATAGTTCTCAGAACTTAGGAGAGGCAACCTACTTTAGTCCTCTCTTAAAGGGATTAGTAGAATTAATTGTATATCTTGATACAATTGCTTATACTTATATGTTTTGAAGGTAAATGTGAAAGATTTATGTATTTTAAATTGCTTGGATGATGATAAACCACTTGACAGATTCTAGACCAGTGCCTTCCTTGGGCTATAGAGTCAAAGATGCAAATCCACAGAAAAAGTAAATAAAGATACTATAGATTGCCTTACAACCTATATGCAACTCAAGTAAGATGCCTTAAAAATCACCCTGTCACTCCAATACTATTGTATCAAATCCTCAAATAATGTTATACTCTCTGAAACTACTCACAAAACTTAGTTCTTCCCTTGAAAGAAACTTGTAAGTAATTAGATGGCTACCTTGTAACCAATATGTTTAAAATGACTTACAGATTAAACATAAAAGAGCATACACAATAAGTAAAGAGACAACAACAATATAGAAGAGAATTTGCACTATATTTTATTTATATTCTTGCTTCATACATATAGAGGCTAAAACTCAAAAACTTAGACAACATTCTATAGTCTGGCTTATAATTATATTTCATCATCTAATTCAAATGTTACAATAAGATAAATTTATAGGTTCAAACCATCTTGGAATCCTTAAAATAAGGATGCAACAAGCTTCGGATGGTTTAAGAAACCTAACCCTAAAAACATAGGAAAAGACAAAAGACAAGAAAGCTCCAAGCGGTGGGGGGACAAAATTGAAGAAAAAAATCTGATTTTGTACTTTTTCCTTTTGTGAATGTCAGCACCATTGTCTGCATGTATTCAGGATAGTGTCTAATAGTTGTAACAATATCTAGTGACCGCCAATACAGGCTAAATTACACTAATCTCTTCAAGATTACTAACCTTCCTGTGCTCATAGATCAGGTGCCATGTGTCCTTTATTCTTCATCTATAATATTTAAATCAACTGTGACATGCTTCTTCTTCTTCTTGGGATTTTTCATGATGTCTCATGTTGTCACATCCTCTTCCTTAGGCCACTCAAAATTATGAATATTCTCTAGTTGAGTTTTCTACCTTTCCCACCTAGCATCTGTAATGCTTTTAATATCTGCAATGAATTTATTACAACCTGTTTATGCTTTTATTGCCTCATCCAAAAGTTGGTTGAACCTCTCCATATCTAATTCTCCCTATTCAGATACATAAATGTCTTTATTGGGGACTACACTATCAAACTCTGATATCCATAACCCTAATGGTTTAATCTTATCATCCTCGACCCTAATTGGAGGTACAAACCTACTATAACTTAGTCCAAACATCTTTAACTTTGCATCAATTTGGTTGGCCTTTCCTTTGAAAAAGGAAAAATTATCCCCAATCTGCTCTATCTTTGTACCAACCATGGTTACTATTTCTGGCAAATCTGATCTCAATGGTTGTACTGATGCTAATATTTCAAAAGGAGATGTTCTTCCGGACCAAGTTGCATAGTAAGGATCCAAAATTGTCAAAAACAATTGCCACTTATACTTGTAAGCCTGGCAACCTGCCATAAGCCCCATACACTACATCAATCTTGTCTTTGATTGTGTCTACCCTATGCTACAAAATTGAAGCTAATGCTTCCAAAATCACACTTTTATGCTCTATAACTCCCTGCTCTGTTTCAACAAATGTATCCCTTGTATCTTCTATCTGGATCTCAATATCCATGACCTCCTTGGGTTTAACCAAGGAAGGCTCTGTTATTTCCATCAGCTATCTAATAAGCTCATTTATGAGTTTTTCCTGTTCTTTGATCTTCACCAATGCTAGCTCCCTATCTTTGGCAATATCATTAGTATCACTAGCCAGTTTCTGTAATTTATCTTATAGTTGGGCTATTTTTGCCTCATTGAGCTGAGCAAAGTGGGTCATCACTTGGGCTATTTCCGTATCCCCTATATTTTGGAGGGTCCATATGATTTTATTCCCCTCCATCTTCTCTTGAATGTTTAGGATAGATGGCTTTTGATCTTTAGGAGCCAAGCTCCACATTGCTAGTGCCTGAGATTTAGGGTTATACCCAAACCCTCTAATCATGTCTCCAACCTAATTCTCTGATGATAATTTGACATCAGGTTGTCTCCTTATCTTATTTATAATTAATGATGAAGACAAGTCCCAGCCTTCCACAAATATTACTCCACTGGCCTTGACCAGATGCCTTTCTTTCTCTGGTGTGATCTCCTCAGATTCAGGATCATAATTCTGTAATGTTTGTAAGGCTTCTTGAGTGAAAGGATCACCACCTTCTAGCTATATATGTTTTCCAATTTGTTGCTGCTTATTCCATATAAGGAAATCCTTGAATTCCCTTGTCTTTATGAAGCTATCATCCTTGAGGAATTCCTCTTGATGCAACAATCTCTCATCTGTGCATGATCTAAGAGGTAACTCTTCCTCCTTTTCTACATCCTTCTGTAGTTTCTTCCCTGCCTTGATCTATTTTCTCAATAGATGATCATAGGGCCTATTCCTAGTTATCAGGGCTCCAATCCTATCTGTCTTCCTTCTCTTAGAATGTTCCCCTATTTCTACTCTTTTTCTCTTAGGTGGGGGCTCATTTGTCACTTCCTTCTCTAGTACCTCTGTTAGGTCAATGACATCTTCCCCTTCAACTGCAAGCTTCAATGGTACTTCTTGATAACCTGGATAAGATTTAGGTGAAGGACAGCCCTGATCACTATCATTATCATATTCAGACTTTGAATGCTCTCTGTGGCCTTTTTATGGGACTACCAAGGCATCCTCTAACTGATTACACAAAAGAGTATGGTTTTCAATCATTGCATCCAGCCTTTTTAGATAAGGCATGTTAGGGTAGAATCCCCCAAAATTCATCCCCTTTCTCTTTACTTTCCCGTCCAAGTCCATAAGTTCATTAAACTTAATTTCTTTCCTGTCCACCTCTTCATCCTCTAAGATTTTTCTTATTAAATCCTCCTCCATATATTCTTCATGTACCTTTGTGAAGGGGATAGTTGGAGTGAGAAACTTCTTTGCACTAAGAATGAATCCCTCGGTATCAACATTTCTATGTAGGGCCACATTCATTCTGTAATGGTTCAACCAGTCATTCACCATGTCTAAGGCTCCTTTTCCAATAATGAAATTGTAGATCTTGAATTACCTAGGGGTAAAAGTACCCTTCCTGTATGATGCCAAATGCTCTTTATCTGTCAGAATAAGCTCTCTGATGAACTCCATTGCAGCTATCCTTGGGGGTGCATGGTATGGAAAAATGTGTGGAGGGTGGGAGAAACCATAAACCCTCATTATTGTGAAATTATTTTCATAGTAGAAATCACCCCAATTATGGTCTCCTGGCCATTTATCAAGATATTGACAGGGCCTCAATAGTTGAATTACCTTAATAGGCAATCTAGAATTATCAACACCTATGCACTTCAAAAGTGGATAGATTATCCAATTTTCAAAAGCACAGAACTCATGTTCTCTAGATGTATAATTCCAGACTCTGAGCCAAAAATGAACAAGGTTGGGCTGATTATGGTGGAACCTTTGTGGCTATAGAAACTAAAAATTCATAACTGGGAAATTATAGTAGAGAATCAAATGCATGAGGATTGAATAATTCATAAATTTTAGATGATCCTTCTTGTTTTGTATATCTATAAATCCCTGGTGCATCTGATCAATGATATACTAAATGTAATCATAATTGGAAGTAGTATGGAGGCTCTGCATATCCAACACCATCATTAAAATATCTGAGGTGATCCTATCCACACCAGCATCTTTTCCAAGCACTCTACATAGTGCATATGATATATAATTAATATAGAAATTAAGGTCTTTGCAAAAATATGGGGTTGCTCCTAGCATGGGGGCTATATAAGTCTTCATTTTCTTAGGGACATGATGATCCCTGATCAATTTAGCATCAATGTCAGATTCTCTAGTGGACCTATTCTCTAGGCTCTTCAGATTTATCTCAGTAGCCATAGGATAGTAGACATTAAAATCTTTCATAAAAGTATTTTGGTCTAGGGTGAGTAAGGGCTTTCCATCATCCCTCTTAATGGTTTTGATTAAAGGGTCATATCTACTAGCCAATTCAAGTATGAAATCAATGTCAACAAAGACATCAGGAACTAGCAACCTAGCTAACCCACAGGTCCAAGGGTTTGAGATAGGCATGGGTTCATCACTATTATTAAAGAAATAATTGAAAAGTGAATACCCTTATGACCCTGGTGTTTTTGCATCCCTAACATAAGCCATATCATCAATTAAAACATCGGTACTAACCTTTTGATTCTGGTTTGAACCTGGAAGCAAAGTAAGGAATTCATTTGAGTAGTTTCTTTTTCCCTTTGACTCACCTTTGACATCTTCAGTTCTCCCACTAGTGGAGGCCATACTCTGTGCTTGACTCATACTTCCTTTCTATTCTATTCTCAACCCTTATTCACCGATATTGAAATAAAACTACTGAAAACCCTCACCACCAAACTATTTATTCTCTGAAAATTGTAGCTCTAAACTCTAGAACAATGTCAATTACAATATTTACCGAAATCTGGATCAGGCAATTACCTTTTGAATCACTTGCTGCTGAAAATCTTAATCTTTCTCAGGAAACACTAAATCTTTGTAAACTCTTCGCTCTGAGAAAATAGAAACTTGGTAAAAATGAAATGACAACATACGAGTATAAATATAACTATTAATTGAATGCAGATTGTCACTTCTAGCTTGTAATTCAATCACTTCACCATTAGCTTCACATACTGCAAACATCAATTTCTGATTTTAGCCATGGCATTCAAACTATCACATAATCAATTTCTAATGAGTGTTCTGTCATAAAAAAACCTCATAAAATTCAAAATGAAATCGAAATCAAATCTGATTGGCTGCATTAACTCATACTATGACTACTTTCCCATCTGTCATAATCTCTTTACTCTAATTGGTTAACAACTATTAATAATGGAACCGCTAAAAAGTCTATTCTAACTCTAATTCACTTCTAGCGACTCAACGACTGAGTGATCTCCTTGTCGCTTAATAATTTCACTAACTACAGTTGTTTCAAGAGACTTAGTGACCACCGTAGGATTAATACTTTGATCAACAGTTGGAGCGATGTCACTTGATATCTTAACTTAACCCTTCATCTTACGGAGACACCGCGACAAAGCTTTCTCTTAACTGTTCTATTACCTCAGGTTTCATCTGGAGACTCAGTGACCGTGAATTCTCTATGTCGCTGGATAATTTTCTTAACTCATGTTCAATCAAGAGACCTCCCAACTGCCATTAGATTAAATTTTTGATCCACAGTTGTCGCGTAATCTCTAATCTCTTGCTTAACTCACTTTTGATCATGAGACTTGGCGACAACACTATTTTCTTTATTCTCATAAACTCAACTCATAACCATGGGTTATATTAAGAGATAACGTGACTGAGTAAACTCAAAGTCACCACATGATATAACTAACTCAGCTTTTATCAAGAGACAAAGCGACTATCGTTAGATTATTTTTGAGATCAACGATCTACGTTAAGTCTCATAACTTTTTCAATATATTCCCTTTTATCACGAGACCACGCGACCAAAGCTTTTCACTTAGTCTCAAAACCATAAGGAATATTCATTTCTTCTTATGAGACGTAGTGACTAGGAAATAAACACATGCAAATAAGTTCTGACTTAAGTCATGAAAAAGTAACACAAAAATAGAACTAGCTTGGAAAATTGAGGGCTTTTCTGCAATTTCAAACCAAATTTACTCCAAGGCTTAGGGTTTTTGACACTTTGATCTAGGTTGTGAGCAAAAACATCATTTGCAGAAATATGTAAATGGTTTAAAACATGAATCTTTACCTTCTGGGCATAGGAATGACAGGGATTTTAAGAATTTTTAGGACAAACTCAAAAAACAAAGAATACAACCAACAGGGTCCAATGTGAAAAGCTCCTAGGGTTTATTGCCTCAGTAAAAGGAATTGAGGTAGATCCTACAAAATTCAAAGCTATACTAGAGATGACTCCTCCACGCAACATTAGTCAAATGAGAACGTTACAAGGGTGACTCCAACCAATCAAGAGATTTATGTCTCAACTTGCAGATAGAGCACAACCCTTTATCAAATTGCTACATAAAGGTGTCACCTTCAAATGGGATGAACATTGTGAAGCCAACTTCAGAGAATTAAAAGAATACCTGGCTACTCCTCCTATTCTTATGGCACCCATTCATGGAAAGCCATTACTCCTGTATATTTCAGCTACAGCCACATCACTGGGAATGTTTCTGGCACAAGAGGATGAAACTAAGAAAGAAAGAGCAATCTACTACATCAGTAGAACACTGGTCTCCTATGAACTCAATTATAGAATTATTGAGAAAGCATGCTTAGCAGTTGTCTTTGCATCACAAAAATTGAGACATTACATGCTGGCACATACAATAAGGCTCATTGCAAAGATAGATCCTTTAAAGTACCTCCTCAGCAAGACAACATTAACATGACAATTAGAAAAATGGGTCCTAATTCTGAGCAAATTTGACATTGAATATGTGGACCGAAGAGCTATTAAAGGACAAGTCCTTGCAGATCAACTAGCTTATTCACCATTCCAAGATGATGAACCTTTAAGGATTGAATTCCCTAATGAAACAATTATGCATCTAACTAAGTATCCATGGAAGATGTACTTTGATGGTTCT
The DNA here is from genome assembly GCA_018584345.1 of Thuja plicata. Classification (NCBI taxonomy): domain Eukaryota; kingdom Viridiplantae; phylum Streptophyta; class Pinopsida; order Cupressales; family Cupressaceae; genus Thuja; species Thuja plicata. The sequence continues at coordinate 392,676 of MU228017.1, forward strand.
TTCACGCAACAAGGATCTGGAGCAGGGGTTTTGTTCATAACTCCTCAAGGCTACAAGATACCCAAGTCTTACAAATTGATGTTTCCATGCACAAATAAAATTTCTCAATATGAAGCATTAGTAAATGGTCTTAAACTTGCTATGGAGTGGAAGATTGTAGAGTTACATGTGTATGGTTACAGATGCCATGGCTACATTAGCATCCATGTTGCAACTGGAGGAATATCAATTCCACTATGACTTCTTGGTGGAAGAATTATCCTACCCAGCCTTTGATACCCCTGAATACCAAGTCATTTGCACTTTGAATACCCCAAACCAATCTTGGTATACTAAATTCATTGCTTACCTAACTGACCAAACTATTCCCAATGACCTCTCCAAAAATGAAAAAAGAGCCTTGATTAGGACAGCATCGCGTTATGTTCTCATAACTAATAACTTATATAGATGAGGTATCGATGGTACACTTCTTAGATGTTTAGAACACGAAGAGTCAAATCACGCATTAAAAGAAGTCCATGAAGGTGTATGTGGATCACATTCAAATGACTTTTCACTAGCAAATAAACTGCTCAAAGTAGGCTATTACTAGCCTACAATGGAAAAAGATGCCATTCAATTTTCCAAAACATGTCATAAATGCCAAACACATGGAAATCTCATCCATGCTCCTACCTGAGGACTCATACCCTTTATCACACATTGGTCATTTCAGCAATGGGCCTTTGACTTGGTTGGACAAATATATCCTAATTCTTCAAATGGACACAAGTTCATCATTACGGCCACTGAGTATTTCATGAAGTGGGTCAAAGCTGTCCCACTAATCAAAGCCACTAGAAAATAGGTGGCTATGTTCATTCTGAACTACATTATCTATAGATATGGGATACCCTCTTCAATTGTAACAGACAATGGGGGCCAATTTAAAAACCAAGACATTGATGACCTTTGCGCACAATTCCACATCACTCAACTATTAGGAATAGTCCCAAGAGATAACTGAGAGGGGGGGTGAATCAGTTATCTACAAGATTAAATTCTTTAAATCCAATTAAGTATAGATTAAACTTTAAACATAAACTCAACAAGATAACACAGATTTGAACAACACAATTTTGGTCACGGGGAAAAACAAATTAGGCAAAAACCTCGGTGTGAATTAGCACCCACAAATAACTGTACTAGTTTATGATGATCCTTGTTAGAAGATTTTGCAACCTTGTTAGGAGTTGTATTTAAAATGCAATAAGTACAGAGACCTGGTCAAAGGTCAAACCCTGTTAGGATTCTTTTGCAAATAACCCTATTAGGGGTGAGGACACACTGTCCAAGAGCTCACTTCTCAAATGATGGAGTTTGCAACCTTCTAGAGAACATATATACACTATATATGATAATGAACTATTGAGTAGACCTGCTGTCTTGATCAATTCCAGTGAATTGTAGTCTTCTTCTGTTCCTTTACATAGATCTTCAATTGTCTAACTTTCTACTCTGCTCTTTCTTATCTTTTTCACAGCATTTTCTCGATACTTAGCGATTACATTTGAACTGCTATATATATCTTCACCAAGGATAAGGTCACAAAATATGTAGGAAACACTTCATTAACTTCCTTGTCGGCTTAACTAACCACGCAATCAAAGTTAGGACCACGCAACTTAAATTGAATAGATGTGACACTTCACCAAGTCGGCTTCACCAAATTAACTCAAACATCATGATTCTGTTAAAACGTGTCTAGCGCCTTTGGATACTCATCATTGACTCATAACTAAACATGAATACAAACACATATATCCTGAAGATAGGCGCAACTCAAGAAACACAGTATTTACGTCAGCTCTTAATAGATAATCTTCAGAAGTTGTAACTGTCATAACTTATTAACATAACTCAACTGAAACTTCATATCTGACTTAGCATGAATGCACATAGAATCTAGAACATGTATACACCACAGAAATAAACACACATAGCTCCAAAACATATGTACTAATAATTTCATAAAGAACACCGCTACATATTATATGTTGTCATCAATCACAAACATACAATTGACTATTTGCACAGAAGAAAATCTCCAACAATCTCCCCCTTTGACATTGATGACAACATATAATATCATCAACTCAAAGTGAATTCCTTCTTTTTACAATCTTCTCAATATCCTCATCAAAATTTCCTCTTCACTACTGGTGCTCTTTTGACTGTATACTCCCCCAGAGTATATGCTCCCACTTCCTAATACTCCCCCTTTTCCATCAATGGAAAAGGGTGTTAAACACCATTAGGCACAGGTACTACTCCAGAAGTAGAGTAGTCAACCATTCATCAGTCACCAAGGACTGATGTTCTTTGTTGCAAATTCTAATCAGACTCAGGAAAGGGAATTACTCCTAGCTTCTCCCTGAGATACTCAAAAGTATCTTTTGATAGAGGTTTTGTAAAAATATCTGCTAATTGTTCTTTAGTGCTCACATAATCCAACTTTACTTCTCTGTCTGCAAATTTTTCTCTTAGAAAGTGGTATTTGATCTTAATGTGTTTTGTCTTTGCGTGCATCACAGGGTTCTTTGACATATTGATAGTATTGGTGTTTTCATAGTGAATAACAATAGGATAATCAATCTGAATACCAAAGTCTTTAATCATCTATTTGATCCAAACCATTTTTGAACAGTTCAATGCTACTACAACATACTTAGCTTATGTTGTTGACTGAGAGATACAATTCTGCTTTTTACTTGTCCAAGTGACCAATCTGTCTCCAATAAACACTGCTCCTCCTGATGTACTCTTTCTATCATTGACACAACCTACCCAATCAGCATCAGTATACACATGCAATTGTATATATTCTGAGTTAGGATACCATAAACCATAGTCTATAGTTCCTTTTAAATATTTGAATATTATTTTTATTGCCATTAGGTGATTTTGTTTAGGTTCAGCTACAAATCTTCCAACAATGCAAACTGCATTAGAAATATCAGGTCTAGATTGAGTAAGATATATGAGTTTTCCAATCATAGACTTGTATAGAGTCTTGTCAACTATTGTGGAATCATCATCTTTAGAAAGCTTGCTTCATGTTATCATGGGGGTGTTTACTGGTTTGCAATCTTCCATTTGTAAAGTCTTCAATATCTCTTTCACATACTTAGACTGATTTATGAATATGCCTTTGTCTGTTTGTTTTACATTCAATCCAAGAAAATATTTGATAGGTCCAATCATGCTCATTTCAAACTCACTTTTCATTTCTTTGGAAAATTATGCAATAAGTTTGTCCTTACCTCCAAAGATAATGTCATCAACAAAAATAGCAATGAGTAGTAATCCTTCATCTGTCTCTCTTATGAATAAGTTACAGTCTACTACTCCTTTTTTGAATCCTATCTTTGTTAAGTAACCATCAAGTCTCTCATACCAAGCTCTTGGGGCCTGTTTAAGTCCATAAAGTGCTTTCTTTAGTCTGCATACCATGTCTGATTTGTCTGAAAGTTTGAATCCTTCAGGTTGCTCTATGTAGACTTCTTCCTTCAAGTCACCATTCAGAAAGGCTAACTTGACATCCATTTGATATATTTTAAAGTTCTTGAATGTTGCATAAGACAAAAACAATTTTATAGCTTCCAATCTGCTCACAAGGGAAAATGTATTAGTGTAATCTATTCCTTCTCTCTGTGCATATCCTTTACATACTAATCTTGCTTTGTTTCTTACCACGGTGCCTTCTTCATTCATCTTGTTCCTGAATATCCACTTTGTTCCAATCACATTTTTGTCATGAGGTCTAGGGACCAATTCCCATGTATCATTCTTGATTATTTGATCTAATTCTTCTTGCATAGAACTTTGCCAATCTGAATCATTGCACACGTCTTTAACACTTAAGGGTTCAATCTGTGAAAGTAAGCATACCTCTTCATCAATGGTTGAACCTTTTGCTTTGCATCTTGTCAAGACTTTAGCACTCTGATCTCCAATGATTTCTTCCTTAGATTGGTATTTGGATGTGTATTTTGAGTTTTTAGGAGTGACACTTTCATCTATAATCTATGATTCTTCTTCACTTGGTTCAGGATTGTTGCATGAAACGCCAATACACTCAAAAATTTCTTCAATAACTATGTCCTTACTGTTTGATGTCGAATGTGGACCTCTCAATTCAACAAAAAACCCAACATAGTCCTTATTCAATCAATAGATTTGCAAAAACAAACATGAATTGTTTGCTCTACAAAGTGATTGAGGCGACCTGTTGCCTCCTAATTAAGTGTGATTGCTGTAGTATACCCTCAGAATGAGAGCCAACAACCTAAACATCTCTAATACGGAGGATTTCATAGCGTGAGTGTGTGAGAAATAGCCATCAAATGTGAGAAATCTGCATATAGATAGGATAAAATGATGCTATTCTATGAATTGAACATGATTTAAGATATGAA
>MU228017.1:413403-423909 GCA_018584345.1 Thuja plicata
TATGGCTGAAGTAGTTAATATAAATTAGTGATAAAAATCACCTAGGACATTAAATCTGATTTAATAATAAATTATGCCAAAGTAACATTGTCTTGACATAACAGGGGGTATGATCACACCTAGGGAACATAGGGTCTATGGTTGGTACATATCAAATTCAGGTGGTTACATTTGCCTCTCTTTGAATTGGTGTGCGAGCAACACATTGATTCAAAGAAAGTTTTTGATTTTGACCTCAGAAAGATTGAGAATCTCGTTCTTAGTTGTCGAATGAAATGTTGATGAGATCAGTCTCGCATTCGATCGAACCAAACTGATAGAATTGATTTTGAACTTGGTTGTCGTACAAAGATCAATAAAAGATTTTAAAAATACCAATTATGAACTTGGTTGTCGTCAAAAAATTGATAATACTGATTCTGAACTTGGTTGTCGTTCGAAAATCAGTAAGAAGCTTCCAGGAGCTTAATAAAAATATTTTAAAAATGAGGAAACATAAGATATCAACTCATGAGAACCAAAGCTTTCTATCCAACAGTTCTGACTTAGTCAAGGAAACTGTTATGCCCCTAGTTTGTTTGATAGCGAAGTCATTTTTAATGCAGTTTCAAGCAAAAATTTAATTGATGATAGTGTGATCATGCCCCCTCAGGAATGAAATCGAAGGAAAAGAATAAAATCCCTTAGTTGAACAAATGTATTACTTGCAGGAAGCAGTTAGGGAAAGAAAGAATGGAGTAGAAGAAGTGAAGGAGCGGGGGTGTGTTTAAGAGTAAACACACAAGTACCAACTTAATCACATTGAAAATATGAGTTTGATTTTGTTCTCGATAGATGAAAGATTTTGGGAAGCATGGGTATTAGTAATAAACTTGGATTTGTGATGAATTATAAATAGAAAGGAGTTTGAGCTCAAATCCTTATGTTTTTCTTTCAAAAATGCATCATGCAATCTCTAAATGCAGCTATATGCAGACTCTTAGGACTTGTCACTGATTAGCAAATATTGCAACATTTTTATCATCATTGGGCGGTTTTGGAATGGATACCATCAGATAGTACAACCATCACTAATACCCACTGATATTATGAAAGTATGAATACTATGTTTTATTGAAATGTCATAAATAGACTTAGGCATCAAGGCATAGAAGCCAGGATAAAAATAGTAACCTTCCTTTTAATATACCAGATTATGAGTAAGGCAAGATATTGGACCCGCAATGACCTTGAAAATTCATATCCTTGGGTACATTATGATTCGTATACCTTAGTGAGAATCTAGATCAGAAAATAGACAAGGAAATTGTGTCAAACTCACTGTAGTTTACACATAACAAAGATCGAGATATATGTAGCTATCCACCCATAGTGGCAGCTCTTACCATAAACATCCAAGTCAAGTGAAATTTATAGGATCATTTGGAACAATCACCATACGCAGAAACTTAAGAAAACATTATGTCCCCTATCCTTGTGACTCTTTTTTTTTGCATAGACATCATTGAGTAATTGTTGAGCATTGTTTTTAAACACAAGCCAACTTGCTAGGATCTCAAGATTCAATTTCCTCTCTTGAAAGAATAACAGAGTTATTCCCAAGGTTCTCCGAGGTCGGGTCACAACCTGCTTGGTTACTCAGTTGAAGATAAATGTGATTTTTCATGAGGAGGCCTTTGCTGGTACATTCAAGACACTTAAACTGCAAAATATTGTTAGTTCTCTTTTTTTTTGTATTTTTGGTTTGAACAAATATGGGTGTTGTAAATAAAATGCAATTTTATGTTTTCAAGATAGTAATTTAAAAGACAGAATTTAAGAGATGAAGGTAACAAAAAAATAAAGAAAATTGCAAGAAAGTGAAATCCTAAGGACATAAATCGTTGTAAACCCTTCCTTGCAAATTGAATGCTGGAGAGATTTGGAACAACCAACAAAGCATAAACCAGACCAAGTCACAATTCACTACTTCACGGATGCAAGCGTTTGGAGAGAAGATGTATTCACTCATGCAAGATATTCAAAATCTATCAAATCATGAAGCCACCAAGACGTGCACACCCACAAGATGGATTTATCATTAAGCCCAAAGATGATCTCTTCCACACATTCGTCACAGCAAGGTAGATACACAACAGCAAACTCCAACTAAAAGTAGCAAGAATTTGAAACACAACACAAAGGGCTCTTTGAAAGTAAAGAATAACGCAAGCATACATTCAATAACTTCGCATAGATAGCACTAATTCACACACCACGAATGAAGAAACCAATGTAGATATTTATTGTATTAAAAATTTGGCCATTTACATTGTGTTTTGATTACAATATATAGAGTTTTGATCTACAACTCTGATTTTCGAAGCTAGGGCATCAGAGAGTCTAAACTAGAGAATAAAAGTTTAAAACTAGAACTTTGCTGAAGGGAAACTACTGCTAACTGATACCATCTAACTTGCATGGATTTTAAACCCATTTATAATCCATTTTCTCATGAAAAGAGGGCAAAATCCATCAAAGAAGAGAAAGAGAAAGAAAGAGAACTCCTTCTGTGAACTGAGAGTCTTCTTCTTGATTCTTGTTGTTCTTCTCAGATTCTTCATCTGGGTTGTTTCTGACAGTGGGGAACTGATAAGAGACCCTTAGTTCCTCTAAAACAAACTCAAGTTGTCCATTGATCTGATCTAGAGTCAAACTGGTGTTGAGAAAAGTGACCTCACTGAATACACCCAGTTTTTTTGGACCCCGACCTCTACCCCAAAATTTTAATGTCTTCAGAATTTCCTAGGTGCTTTTTAAAATCCTCAAACTTCAGAGGTCCAAAAGTTTGGACCTGTCGTAGGCCAAAAGGCCAAAAAACTTTGAGAAGGCTGAAGGCCAAAATCTTCGTAGGCTGAAAGGCCAAAAAATGTTCTTTACTGTATGGGCCAAAAGGCCGAAACATCGAAGGCCGAAAGGCCAAAAACCTGCCTTGGTGAATTTTAACCAAGTGTGAAAATACTGCCTGGTCTATCTATTATTTGAATTATGAAGCTTTATCCAGTGAAGACTTTAGGGTGAGCTTCCCGGAGCCTCTGCACTATCTCTTGGATTTCCTCAAAATTGATCTCTTTCCTTTTTACTTTTGTGACCCTTCATTCTTGCTTCTCTCTGAAGATAGTCAGTTCAGAAGTGAAGAATGTGATCTCATCTTCATGTTGTGACATCCTATGTATCTCGTTCTTCATGTAGAATAGTTGTTGCAAGGCCTCCTTGGGACTGACTCCAGCCATAATGTCTCTAAACTATTGGACCACTTCCTTGGAGGGACGTAGAGCTTGTTGGCTTTCATCCCAGTAAACGCTGAGGCCAATCTCTGTGAATAAGGTATCTATATCTGTGACCCATTTTATTACCTCCTCCTGCTTTTCTTCTACAAGGTCCTGATGTTTCTTATAGACCTTAATTATTTTGGTCATCTATTTTATTTAAGTCTCAAATTTGTCCAATTCTTCGCCCTCATAGATCTTCACCAAAATTTGGAAGCATTGCTTTTTAATTACTTCTAAATCCTGGAGGGCTGCCTACCACTTAGTTACCTCAGCATTCATACCGTCGTCATCTTCCACCAGGTCGATGAGGGAATTAATCTCAACCAAAATGGTCCTGTATGGCCTGAATATTGACGGGATTTCCTTCTCTCCAAACTGTTTGAAGTCATTTATCCAATCGGCACTCGCCTGGATGAAAGAGGGGGTTAATCCTGCTGGCAAATCTGGCGTAGCCCTTTTATCAATCAAGGCTTGTAATGAAGCCTCCAAACAATTTGGGGCAATGGGACCCACCATCTTTTGAATGACCCTTTTTAGAGCCTCATTTTGGTCTGTTAAAGACTTTATGGTTTCTTCGTCCTTACTCATGAACCCCAGAGCATGTTTGAGTCCCAAAACTGCTAATGTTTTGCTTCCTTCCCTGGTCAGTTCCCCCAAGTCTACCTCCTTGAATGTATAGTCTCCTAATGAGCCCATGGTCTGAGAGGTGCTCAGGGGTGGGATAGCTATTTGTGCTATCCATCGACCCTTAGGGTCTTGGGTCACATATGACATAGTTTTGGCTGGCACACTCGTGTTTGCATGGTGGAAATCTTGCTTCACTGCAGTTATACTTGTATCTTCTCCGTCCAGTTCACTTGTGTAGGTTCTTCTCCGAGGTTGTATCTCCTTGGTAAACTAAGTAGGCTTACTAGAGGCAGTTACTAGCTCATATGGTGCCATATGGAGGATTGGGGTCAAACCTTGCTGCCCTGGGGCTATTCCCTATTCTGAGTCCTTCTCTACCTCTTCTCCTTGCCCATCTTCTCCTTCCTCCATTCTATCCCCCTCTGAACCCCTTTGTATTTCCTAATCTTCCTTATCTAGTTCACTGACCTCCTTCTCCCTTTCCTTCTCTGGGCCTTTGTCGGCTGATGAATCAATTACCACATCTGGCCTGAGACCGGTCATAGCCTCTAGTGAGGTCTAAAAAGGTGATGTGTCTTTTGTGCCTGCTACTCCTTCGGTTGCCTAGGTGGCACATGTCGGTGGGATTGAGGTTGAGGGATAAGTGTTGGCATGATTGGAGTGGGAGATGAGGAGTTAGTGGTAATAGACAGGGGTGGAGTTGGTGCAGGAGGAGGTGTTGGAGTTGGTATGGAAGTTGGTGGAGTAAGTATGTGGGGTGGTGGAGTGAAAATATAACTCCCTCTAGCTACATCACCTATTACCAAACTCTGAGTTACCCCACTGTCTTGGGTTTTAGGCCCTGGAGTAGAATCTGGGCCTACTAGTGAAGCAGGAACATTCACTAGAGGATTGGTGAACTGGAACGGTGGAGGAGTAAGGGCTACCTAAGGTTGTATGAGTGGTGGTCTCCTAGTGTATGTGTCTTGGCCCTGATTCGAAAAGCCTTCAAGTCCTTCAAAGTCAGAAAGCATAAATTCATCCAAGCCTAGTGGATCTACAGGATTATCTTGTTCTTTGGGATCCTCTCTATGTTTCTTAGTAGTCTCCTTTTCTCTCCTTTTCTGCAACCTAGTCTTTTGAACTAAGGGCTCATTTGTGTCCTCTTCTTCAGGCTCTTCTTGTACAGTCTCCAACTGCGGAGATTCGAAACTCTTCTTCCTCTTATAGGTCTTCTTCTCAGTGGTGGGGGAAGATTGGCTAGAGGCAAAAGGACCCTCTCCTCATTGGGGTTGTGACAATCCTACTGGTGGGTCAATCTGGCCCATCATTCTAGTTTTCTTAGGCCTCAGATTGGAGCCATATTCAACTGGTCGTTCATGACCATACACCATTCTTGGCTTCTGAGGGGGGGCCTTCTTATATTTAGGACCTGTTGACTTTTCTCCTCATTGTTTCTCTACTTTCTTGGGGGGCTCCATTAATGTCTTCACCAGGATCAGACTCATCTGGTGTGGCTTCTTGATCCAAGATATGGTGGTTTATATCACATGCCTTGCCCTGAAGTCTATGTCATCATTCTCATCTTTATCTACCTCGGCATTCATGATTGGCCGGTCATACACCTTATCTTGTGTGTAAATGTCTTCTAGGATATCCTCTGAATCACATTCCCATATCTTTGGGGAAATAGGAACCTTCAACACCTCTTTTGCCAGGGCTAGGTTCATTCTACAGTAATCTCAAATTCTGACCTTATGGTCATCTATACAGTTTATCCAATGATCTTCCAGATGTGGCTCATGTACATAGAATCTGTCGATGATATGGCTATAAGTACCTATGGGGTCAAAACAAGCTCGCACCGTCTTGTAAACTTGCAAGGGGAAATCATCCCATTCAAAAGCAATGGATTTTAGACCTTCATGTCCTGCAGTGTATAGGGTCCCAAAGAGATGGGAAAGTCCCAACAGTGCTTCTTCTTATGCTTGATGTTCTCGTATGCATATGCGAGCTGCCTTGCCATCTCCAATATGATTATCCAGTAAGATGGATACCTGGGTAGCTTCTTTGGTTGTATGGTTTACCCAGCTATCCGAATGTAGGTAAATGTCCTAAACTGGATGAAATAAGCCCCAATGGCCTTCACCTTGGCTGCAGCTTCCTCTGACATTATTTTAGCAAAGTCACCCTCAATAGATTGAATGACTGTGAAAATGAACGCATCATTGACTATTCTGTAATCAGGGGAATCCTTTGACATGTTTTCTTCTTTTACCAACTACAGGTATACAAGATGGGGCCATGCATTTGGATCATTCAGGCTTCCCCTCTTGGTGAGGCCGGGGTAATCTACCCGTGCAGCTAGTAGGTACATTATGTAAGTGCTCATGTAGAACTTTGGGTTATGCTTCACTGCTGTCAACTACTCATCCAAGTTGTCACTTATAATAGTGCCCCAGTCAAACCTTGCCTTTCATTCCCTGATCCTCTCTATCAGCAGGATCATCCAATGCTCAAGTTGGGTGGACTGTGGTAAACCATACACCCTGCTTATCATCGTTATAGCTGCCTGGATATCATCCTTCATATAACCTCTCCAGAGGTCTATCTTGTCTATTTTGTTCTTGGGAAGTGGTTGTTTGAGGTATTCATTGTTCATCATCTCATTTACAGCTTGCTCCCTGTTGCCAAACCATTTATTCCCCTTTTCAATGTAGAAATCATAGAACTTATCTACGCCTTTATGGAGGTGAAAGACATCTTCGATGACATCCGGCCTGATGTCCAATACAACCTGGTCTTCCGATTTTACTACCACCCTTTTGTTTGAATCATAGTGGTGGGCTAGGGTGATGATCAATTCTGAAGATGTAACATCCACGGGGTGTGCGGCTGCATTTACCAGCCCAGATACGGCTAATGAGGTACAGTCCTTGGACCTATTTGTCGGTTGGGAGCACTGGGTTAGGAATTCATTCCAATCCATGTTCTCGATGTCGGTATCAGTTATCTCGCTGTGTTTGTTCCCCACCTTTGAGCCAGGGGGATTCCCCTTGTATAAATACTTCATTGGGGATGTTATCTTGGGTTCAGTCATTCCTGCAAGACAAGACAAATATCAGTAGCTTATTGGACCGAAAAACAAACAATTTAAACTATGAAAGCAAGCTAAAATTGTAAGTTTTCGCACTTTCAGACCTTTCAGAGTTTCAGACACTGAAAACTTGATCAGAGACAAAAAGTCTGAAAGTGCAAACAAGAAAAAAGGTGGCCAAGTTCGTCGGGGTTTCAGAGATTTGGACACCAAACTCGGAGGGGTTTCGGAGATCTGGCTTTTTGGACTTTTGGACCTTTCGAACATTCGAAAGGCCAAAACATCTGAAACGACACTACGACACTTAGTGAGGATGAGGATCTAGTTTTCGGCCATTCAGAGGCCAAAAACCTGCGGTAGGTGTCGTGACTGAAAAAAATGTGAAAACCCTAAACCTAGACTCAACGACACCAGGAAACCCTAGGGTCGATAGGGAGGGACATCCCTGTCGATGCACGAAGACAGAGAAGCCCGAAAGGAAAACAAAACAAAGTGCCCTAGGCTGGACAGGCACTAGGCACACTGAAAAGACAAACAAAACTAGACCTAGATGAAGACCAGAAGAGAAAAGAGAGCGAGGAGGACTTACCTCAGATAGACGAGCAGGGGAGGACAACCAGGTGGCTCGGAGGCAGAAGCGGTCGGCAAGGAGAAACAAAGGGAAAACATGAGCGGGAGTAAAAATCCAAAAAATGCAAAGTGAAGTGAGAAGAGGAAGTCACCTCTTTTATAACCCGCGGGCTAACGTCAGCAGTTTCAGGGTTTTGGACGCCGAAAGGCTGAAAAAATGAATGAAGACCAAGAACATTCAGCCTTTCGGTGATTTCAAACTCTGAAATCACCGAAAGGTCAGGTCTTCAGCCTTTTGGCCCTTTTGGTATTTCGGAGGACCTAAGTCCTCCAAAAGGCCGAAAGGGCCGAAAGATCGGGTCTTCAGCCTTTCAGCCATTCCGGTCTTTCGGGGGACTTAGGTCCTCTGAAAGGCTGAAAGGCCAAAAAAGATTCTTCTTCTATCTCCTTCAATTTTAGTAATCTTTCCCGGAGGCTGACTGGATCTCCTCGAGGGGTAGACATGACGAAAAGACAAAAAAGAATAGGGGGGTCCCCATGGCCAGAGGACCAAAATGGGGTGTGTGTTGTGGACCCACAACAGTAACTAAGAAGACAATAATTTATCAATTGTTAATCAATCCAATTAAATTTATAATTACTTAGATGCCCCTAGTTGAAAACATCATCAGGACATTAAAGAATCATAATCAAACCATTATCAAACTGTGTGTTTAAGTAGTACTTTTTCATTCATCTGTCAAACACAGTAAAGATTCATCAATCAAAAAATTAGAATATAAGAAATATGGTGTTCCATGTCTATGTATTGATAGGATAATTCGTTCATGTTTGCGATCCAATATAGCCTTGTAGGAACTCCGTTAATGTAAATGTTATGTCTGGATATGTGATGCTTGAAAAGACACCTTGGTTTTGAAAAAGTGGCATTGTTTTGCATGTGTCAAGAAATATTGTGTCCGTGAGGTAAACCAGCCTAGAGAAATCTAGCAACCGCAACTGACTATGCCAGCAAAGATGCCCCCAGTGCAGAATGACTTATCCCTAACATGTAAAGGTAGATGAATCCCAAGTGAGGATAAGATAGTTATTTAGGAATATGAAGTCAGCGTACAAGCACAGGAAAAATTATGAAGGCCCAGTATCAATAGTGCATTGATAGATGGAGCGCAGAATACAAGTGACGCATGATTGCCAGGTTTTCACCACTTGGCAAGATCTTTTCTCTTTTTTTTTTTTTTTTGCTACCAAGATGCCTATTTTACCAGGTTCTCATCATGGCACTTTTTTCTTCTTTTTCTATTTTTTTTTTCTATTTTTGCTTTTTTGAATGTTTTTTGTCGTATCAAGGTGCCTGTTTACCAGGTTTTCACCAAGGATACCCATTTTGTAGGACCTTTTCTACTGTTTTTGGATTTCTTTAGGATCAATTTTCTAAATTTTTTTGGTATTTTGCAAGAACTTTTTGTTGTACAGGCTCTGCTAGCTGAACATTAGGCATAGAACTGCTTCAAATGTAGAGTTTTGATAGGGTCTGGAAGAACATCTCCCTCAGATGTAGCTAATTGATAAGCTCCAGTCCCGAAAGTAGCAGTGATAACATAAGGTCCCATCCAATTAGGTTCAAACTTTCCTTTCTGCTCCCTATTAGGCTGGTTCTTAGGATTCTCCTTGAGGACGAGATCTCCTACTTCAAATTTGTGTTGTTTGACCTTTTTGTTGTAACCTTTGGACATACGTGCTTGATACATTTTGAGGTGATCAAACGCTTGTTGTCTATGCTCATCTAGTAGGTCCAGATAATTTACCCGATCAATGTGGTATTGCTCATTAGTAACTAGTCCTTGTAAAGATATCCACAAAGATGGGATTTCAACCTCAATAGGTAATACTGCTTCAGCGCCATAGACTAGAGAAAATGGCATGGCTCCAGTTGGTGTTCTTATACTTGTTCTGTAGGCCCATAGTGCTAGATTCAATTGTAGATGCCAGTCTCTGCTAGACTTGCTTAGAATTCTGTGTAGAATCTTGAAAATATTCTTGTTTGATGCCTCGACCTGTCCATTACCTTGACGATAATAGATTGAGGAGAAATGTTGAGTAATATGAAACTGTTCACAAAGGTCATCAATATCTTGATTTTTAAATTGGCCCCCATTTTCTGTCACAATTGAAGAGGGTATCCCATATCTACAAATAATGTAGTTCAGAATGAACATAGCCACCTGTTTTCCAGTGGCTTTGATTAGTGGCATGGTTTGAACCCACTTCGTGAAATACTCACTGGCCATAATGATAAACTTGTGTCCATTTGAAGAGTTGGGATATATTTGTCCATCCAAGTCAAAGGCCCATTGCTGAAATGGCCAATGTGTTATGAAAGGTATAAGTTCTCTGGCAGGAGCATGAATAAGGTTTCCATGTGTCTGGCATTTAAGACATGCTTTTGAAAATTTAATAGCATCTTTCTCCATGGTAGGCCAATAATAGACTACTCTAAGCAGTTTCTTGGCTAATGAAAAGTCATTTGAGTGTGATCTGCATACACCTTCGTGGACTTCTTTTAATGCTAGATCGGACTCTTCGAGTTCTAAACATCGAAGAAGTGTACCATCGAGAATGCATCGATATAGGTTGTTAGTTATGAGTACGTAACGTGATGTTGTCCTAATCAAGGATATTTTCTCATTTCTAGATAAATTGGTGGGAATTGTTTGGTTGGAAAGGTAAGCAATGATACTGGCATACCAAGATTGATCTAGGGTAGTCAAGGTACATATTACCTGGTATTCAGGGGTATCAAAGGAAGGATAGGATATTTCTTCCACCAAGAAGTCATAGTGGAATTGATGCTCCTCCAGCTGTAACATGGATGCCAAGGTAGCCATAGCATCCACAACCTTGTTCTCTGATCTTGGTATC
>MU228017.1:482816-501036 GCA_018584345.1 Thuja plicata
AGGTGGAAAGAAATGGAGAGAAGAAAGAGAATTTGCCTTAAGAAAGAGAATGCCCCAAAATCAATCAACTGTTTAAGATAGAAAATTTTGATTGAGATCACGAAAGAAGATAAGGAAATGAAGATCATAATGTGATCACAGTTGATTAAAAGTCCACAAGAAAGATGAAGGAAAACCCTCGCAAACTCATAATGCAGCCTAAAATACAAACTAACATGAGGTCTAACAATACAAGCTACATGAAAATGCAAAGGTGTACTTGCAATAGAGCAACTGTAACATAGGACTTTGTGTTCATCATTCATAAGAGAATGTTAAGGAACTTATTTTCATCATTGGGCCATTATTAACGGACATCGGAAAATCACACAATCATCACTAGTCACAAGTGAAACTATGAAGATATGAATGTGATTGATATCGGATTGGAATGTGGAAAGATTCTAACATAAGCATCAAAGACATAAAGGTCAAGATGACTGTGATGTTAGCTTACCCAATTTAATGTAGAAAAACCATCCTCGCATCAAGGCATAAATGTCAAGATAACCAGAAGAACAGTTGTGCAAAAATAGTTAAACATAAAGCAGGAAGCAAATAAAAACATGCCCCATGCCCCAATTCCTCTAGCTATGCATCCCGGAGAGACTTATTAGACAAGGACACTCAACAAAAATTAATAACACTTAGCACACCAAGAAAATATCATGACATAGCTCAAGCATTAAGTGTTGTGTTTAAAAATTTAAGTGTGTTAACTGATACTGAGTTCTGAGGATAAATATTGAATGCTTTCCAACAGGTAAGATCACATGAAAAAATTGGGAAGACCAAACCGATAAGTGTTGAAAAACACTTGATGTCAGGGGTTGTATTAAAAAATATAGTTGGGGTGGTGTTGAAAAACACCATTTGTGAGATGTCCTAAAGATTAACGCATCCAAGAGACCAAAACTAACACAGTTATGCCCCTAGACAAAGATAAAAACCAATTCCAGACCAAGGCAACAAGGACAAGGCATGATGGAGAGACCAAGTGATAATCTTAACCTTGTGGTCATAGGTTTGAGCCCCACGGTGGGTGCCAAATTTGTGCTAAAAATGTGTCACACTTCTATGAATTTTAGCAAGAATTTTAGCGAGAATTTTGTAAGACACATTAAGGAGAGTGACGGGTATCCAGTTTTTTATCAAGGCCTTGTCACCATCTTTGGGGATCAATTTTATAATGCTACTATTAACAAAGCTTCCCAGGGATCCTTTGGAAATAGCTTCAGAGTATATGTCATAAAGGTCTTTGTAGATCCAGCTTATATTTTCTTTGTAGAACTCCACATGCAGGTCATCAGGCCCAGGTGCCTTATCATTCTTAAGAGAATTGATAGTCTTTTTAATCTCCTCTATAGAGATTTCGTTACTAAGAAGGAAATCATCCTGGTTATTGATTATATTGGGAATGAGGGCCTTATAAGTATCTCTAAGGGACTTGGCCTCTTCAGTATCTTCAGAATTGAGAAGTTTTTTATAAAAGGTAACAAAGGCCGCTTTGATGTTATCTAGATCATTAATTTCAACATTGTCAACAACAACTCGATCAATAGTTTCATTACAATGTTTTTGTTTCAAGAGGTTAAAGAAGAATTTAGATCCTTTGTTCCCATATTGGAGCTAGTGAGCACGAGATCTAATCTTGGCTCCTCTAGCTTTAACTTTCTAGTGTTGTCTTAGGGCGGTTCTAGCCTCAGAGACATGAGCAATAAGATTACAGTCAGAAGGATTAGACTGGATACCTTCTTCAGCAGAGCACAAATCGGAAGAGAACCTCTTTTCAGTGAATCTAAAGTCTTTAGCCTTCTTCTGACTAATAGTTTGAAGGAGGGCTTGCTAAGTAAGAATGTTTTGATTCCATAGGTCAATATGGGAGAATGAAGAGGGGTTGTTTCTGTTGATAATTCTAACAAGATTAACAACATGGAGGACATATTCATCTTTAAGTAAGGAGGTGTTGAGAATTAATTTAGGATTACTAGCAATTTTAAAAGAAGTGGAGCTATTGAGCTTGACAGATACCGATATAGGGTGATGGTCAGAAAGTGTAGTAGGAGTCACAGAGACCGTGTTCCCATCATCATTAGGAAGGAAGGAAAATACATTTTTTTTAGCATAGAATCTATCTAACTTGGCATATATTCTAGATTGACCCTTTTGAAAATTACACCACATATGCCATAGGCCTTGAGTGTTGTCTTTATTACCGGTTAAAGGGTCAAACAACTATTTATCATTAATCATCCTATTCCATTGAGTCATTTCCCCTTATTTCCATGAGAAAGGAATGCCACCAATTTTATCCTCTTGGGATTCAACCATGTTGAAATCACCTCCAAATAGCCAAGGTATATTTGGAAGGGATTTCAACCATGACCAAAAAATTGCTCTTTCCTTGTAGTCATTGGAGGCATAAATAGAGAAAACTCCAAAAATAAAGCCATTAATGTTTAAGGTGATCCATGAAGCCCTATTGCAAGGGGAAACACCCTTACCTGTAATATAATTAGTCCATTTAGGGTTAATAAGTATTCCAACCCCACCTCTTCCCCTAGGATGGAAAGAGTAAATTTTAATAGCATCTTTCCAAAAATAATCAAGATTAGCCTCTAGCATAAATCCAGTTGCCTTTAATTCTTGTAGCATCATAATACCAATAGGTTTAGCAAAGTCAAGAAAGCATTTAACGATGTTTTTCCTATCAGGGGATTCAAGTCCCCTAATGTTCCAAGAGGTGAAAATCATAGTGAACATGTTGGGGGAGGAGAACACATAAGATCCATGGATCCACTGGTAAGATGAACAGGAGTAGAGGAGAGATCACCAGTTATGTTTCCAAAGTTGGTCTTATTCTTAGAGCCTATAGGTCTTCCTCTATGTTTGGATTTGGAGATATTAATTTAGTTATCAAAATCATCTTCTTCAGACAACAGCTCTGATCTAACATCCATGTCAATAGCAGAGTTGGAAACATCAGACATTGTGTAGTTCATGGAAGAGTTGATGGTGGTAATAACCATCTGGGAGTGATTAGGGTTAGCTGGGATGACCTCAAAAATGAATTCATCATCCAGCTCTTTGAAATATTTGGGAGGAATGTTGAGACTCTGGACAGCATCCAAATTCTCACTTAGAGGGCTTAGCTGGGGGTCACAAATGTGGGTAGCAGAAGGAGATGAAATAATGAGGTTATTCATAACAGATGGTGGAGAAGAAGACGTGGGAGGAGAACACGCGGGGGCAATAACAACCAGTTTTTTGGATTTCTTCCTTTTATTTGTCTTTTTAACAATAGTTTGGAACCCATCTGGCTGAATCATAGGATCACCTGGCAGAGACTTGTGAGAGGCAATCATGGGAGGAATCAAAGTGGGTGAAGATGAGGAGGTGGGAGTAGCAGAAGAGGCGGGAGTGGATAAAGAGGTAGAAGGAGTTTTAGTAGAAATGTTGTTCGGGGTGAGTTGATAATCAAATGGGGATCAATTCCAAGTTTATTAGAAGTTGGAGGAGCAAGAGGAGCAGAAGGCACTACATTGGGCATTTTCCGCTTAATGATGGAGCAGTCTTTCCTCAAATGCCCTTCCTTTTTACATAATAAACATGCATTAAGACCGTCCAGGATTTCAAGAGGGCAAGAGTAGGTTTCCTATGAGATATTAATATTCAAGGCGGCCGGAATATCCATTCCAGGCTTTAGCAAAAGAAGATCCCTAGCACCCATATGTGGAACAAGTCTAGAGGTGTCATCAAAATGAATGACTTTACCCAGAGGCTCAATCAATTGCGGGATAATTTTCCATACGAAGGGCAGGATTTATTTCATAATAATCCATCTTGGGGAAGAGAGGGAAACAACCTCATCATGAATGGCTTCTGGGGTCCAAGAAAGAGCATAGAAGGAAGTGTTTCCAACCATCCTATATTTTCTTTTAACAGCAGCATTCTGAGATTCTAGATTTTTGAAGAAAATAACAAATAAACCCTTATGAATCTGCCTACAGAAAGATATATTAAAACCAAGCTTCAAATTCCAATAGTTTTTTTTTGGTTTGTAACAGATTTTTTTTATATATTATAAAGAAAAGGGTTACATCATAAATATATAACCATTGAGGCTTTACAGTTTGAAAAGAGCCTGAACATGGCAACTAAGACCTGTAGATAGAAAAAGGAAAATCGGGCTAGTAGTGTAATTGCTGCAGAAATGACACTATTCTAGAAGAAAATGGAGAGAAGATAAGGAGGATAAAGACTTGAAGCATATAGAGCACTCAGTCATATACAAAAATTACAAACATAGGACCGGAGCCACTAGGGATATGACTTCAATCCTCAGCATGTTTTTTTCCATGCCTTTGCCCGCGTTTCTACCTGGGCACCACCTCAAAAATAGCTTTGTCTCTCATTTCAGTCAGCCTTGATAAGTCCTCCACTATAGACTTCAGTGTCTTCCATTTTCTTGTAATATCCTTTTGATAAGTATCTTGATCAACATTTCCCCACCAGGTGAGAAAGGGGACACGACCATAGTTGAAACCTTCCTTCAATTCAACAAAACATTCACTATAATCAAACCCTACACCGGGAACAGCCCATTCCAATATTGAATCCAGGCCAAGTAGTAACTTTGGATCAAAGAGGAGTTTTGTGATGTGCTTGACCTCACTCTCAGACTCCCTAAGCTGCAGGGCCCAAGCTATCACCAAGGAGATGATATCAACATTGGATCTACACTTGGCAAATCTCTCCTGATATTGGCTGCCGAGGATGTTTTGGATAGTGACATCCAACCCTTCATGCTTTATGTTCAAAAATCCTAAGATCCTCTCATGCTGGCTGGTCCCTCTACTACTTTTTGTTGTTTCTTGGTTCTAACCGATAATGTAGCTTCCATCTTGACCACTGCATAATAGACAAAAATGGAAAAGAAGAGAGATGCATTTGAAGGAGGTCATGGGTGGTTTTTAAACTACAAACAAGCTGGAGTAAGGGAGAATTTTATGGTCCTTTCAACTGAAAATAGCCCAAATCAAGAATCTTTCATTAAACAGAGTGTTGTCCGGTTGGATTCATCACATGAAAACTTTGTGTTCGTCAGGAGGCCCTGAAAAGTTCCTAAAACTGTCCTCCCTGAGCTGACAATAGTCCTTGACTGGGAATTATCACCGCCAAAACTGGTAGTGTAGTTCAAGACCTATCATTATAGCCTTTCACCAGAAGTAGTCATCCACTTGCAATAGTCGCATCGACCATTACAACTTGCAAAATGAGTCATTGCATCCATTCACCAAAATTATTCCTCCACTTGCAACAGTCACATCGACCATTACAACTTGCAAAATGAGTGATGCGACACCTGCAGATTAGTACAAATCTAAAAACATGGGCATCAACCTATAGCACAAAGCACAGCTTAGTTGCAAAAAATCTCTTGTGAGAAAATTTCAAAACAAGGCTCATTTCTCATCATAGGACTTATTGCCCATTTGGAGACTATATCGGCCTCATGGTTTCCTTCTTTGAGGACATGGGTGATTTTGAAGTCCAGGAATGAGTGTAGGAGATGGGAGATCTCTTCAACCATATTCTTCACATGCCATGCATTGGCTGCCCCATTTTTAATTGCATTTATAGTTATTTGTGAATCACCTTCTAGGTGAATATTCTAAAGGCTCAACTTCTTAGCCAATTGTAAAGCCAACAGTGTTGATCTAGCTTTGGCCTCATTGTTAGTTCAACTAATGAGCCTCTGGGCAGCTAGAGCTAGAATATCCCCATTGCTATCTGTGACAACAACACTAGCCCCTGAGGGTCCCGGATTGCCTTTAGAGGCTCTATCAAAATTAATTTTGACCCATCCTGGACTCGATTTATCCCACTTCAGCTCTGATCTTCTTTTATTCTGAACATGCACATCTTTAATATTACCATTCCTAAATTTCAAGCTTGGCCAATTACAGTGAAGTTGCCTATCAGCTTTGGTGTAAAGAAAACTACCTGTGGAGGTGGTAAGGGTAGCTTGCATAGTCTCTTTGATAGCACTTAAGATATTAGCTTTGATACTAGATAGGGATCTTTCCTTATCTTGAAAGATGCATCTGTTACATTCTTTCTAGATCTCCCAAATGATGATGGAGGGGCATGCATTCCATAACCCAGACAAGGTTGTGTGCTTTTGAGGGATCGGCCAACTTTGAAACACCTCTTTGATGCCTTGTTGCAAGGGTCCAATCAACCCCAATTTTTCTTTAATCATATCCCAACATGCTACTGAAAAGGGACACTGAACAAGTAAGTGATCAACATCTTCCTGAGATGATTTACATAAAACACACCGAGTTGGGCCTTGGAGGCCAAAATGTTTCCTTCTTTCCGTTGTTAAAATCCTTCTTTGCACTGCTATCCATGCAAAATTTCCTACCTTTGGTAAGCAGTGTCTATCCCATAATAGATTTGTGTTCCAAGGTAATAAATCATCCTCAGCCTCTTGGGATAAGAACTCGAGCTTTACCGAATAAGCCCCACTCTTGGCTTTACACCAAATAATCTTATCTGATTTCTCAATTCTAGTGAACCTCCTCTTTTTAAAAATATCTTCCATGAGGTCTCTCTACGGGGTAGAGAGGTTAAGATCATCCATAGGTTTCCATTGCCACATGGGTCCAAGAGGGGAATCCCTACATTCTAGGTAATCCACCAACTTAGAGCCCCAATTGTTAGTGAAGAGAGTTCTCAAATCATCAAATCTTCTATCCTCCTTTAAAATTGGGTGATTATTCCAAGAATCATCCTAGAAAAAGGCTTTGTTTCCATTGCCAACATGCCATGAGACATGTCTAGTGATGATAGATCTACAATCTAGAAGAAAATTCCAGATTGCAGAGCCTTTAGGGGGGTTAACAATGGTGAGGATTCTCTCATCCTGCTGAGAGTCTAAGTATTTGGATCGGAGGATCTTGACCCATAAACTATCTGGTTGGCATCACATATGCCAAACCAGTTTAACCCCCAATGCCAAGTTCATCTTTCTCCAGTCCTTCAGTCTAGTTCCCCCATTCTACTTTCATTTACAAATCTTATCCCAAGCAATGAGGAGCCATTTATCTCCTTCTTCAGCCCCGTTCCAAAAGAACTTCCTCATTCTTTTTGCAATGGCATCTAGAACTTTGTGATGGATCTTGAAGCAGCTCATAGAGTAGATAGGAATGGTTGACACCATAGCTTGGACTAAAATATTTCTACATGCCGATGTGAGCCATCTACTCTTCCAACCCTCCATACAATTGAAGCAAGAATCCATAATATTTTTCCACAAGTAAGGTTTGGAGGCACCATCAAATAAAGGCACTCCCAGATATTTGCTCGGAAGCTTACCTATCTTGATTTGCATGATTTTAGTAATTTGTTTTTGCAAATTATTGGTCGTATGAAAGAAAAAGATCTCTGATTTCTGCTAGTTAACACTCTGACCAGTGGCCCTACTATAACAGTCTAAGGTGGACTTTATGACATGAGCTTCAAGAAGTGAAGCAACCCCAAGTAAGAGGTTATCATCCACAAATTGCAAGTGTGTGGAGGAGGGAATACCTGCTACAATCTTAATCCCTAGCCAACTGCCATCCAATCTCTTGCTGATGATAATTCTTCCCAAGACTTCAGCCATAATTATGAATAAAAAGGGGGCAATGGGGTCGCCCTGTCGGATACCTTTTGAGGTTTCAAATAAACCTTGAGGGCTGCCATTCACAAGAATAGAAAATCTAAGGGTATTGATGCAGCTAGCAATCCATTTCACCCAGACTTCTATGAATCCAAATTTTTTAAGTATCCTGAGAAGAAAGACCCGATTTACATGGTCATAGGCTTTCTTGATATCAAGTTTGATCAACATTCTATTGACTTTTGCAGCTTTGATTGTATGCACAGCTTCATGTGCAATAATGATTCCTTCAAAGATTGATCTATTGGGATCAAATCCACTTTGTTCCTCGGAAATAATATGCTCAAGAATGGGCTTGAGCCTGTTTGCGGCAACTTTGACTATTACTTTATAAATAGTGTTACATAAAGCAATGGGTAAAAAGTCAAAAAAGGAATTAGTTATAGATTGCTTGTGGATCAATGCAATGAAAGTGTTATTGAAATCCTTCAAAATAAACCCTTCAGCTCTAGATTCTTCAACAATTTTCCTTAAGTCTTCTCCTAAAATGTCCCAAGTTTTTTGATAAAAGAGTGCTGGAAAGCCATCCGGACCTGGGGCTTTGTCTCCACCCATTTCAAATAAAGCTTTCCTTACTTCTTCTAAAGAGACAGGGCTCATAAGCTTTTCATTCTGAGCAGCTGTGATAGTGTTCGGGATGAGGTTGAATAGTTCCTCATCATCTTGCCTTGGGAGATGACTTTGATTAAAAGTTTCATGGAAGAAGTTAACAGCTTCCTGATTGATAATCTTTGGATCTGTGGTGGTGACCCCCTACTTAGTATTGATAGTGAATATTTTGTTACGGGATCTTCTGGTCTTGACCGATTTGTGGAAGAACTTAGTATTACGATCCCCTTCTTTGAGCCAGGTCTCACGGGATTTTTGTTTCCAATGAATTTCTTCTTTGGCCAGCACTTCTTTATATAGTTTTAGAAGGGATTGTTCCTCCAAATATGAGTTATCATCCATACCCTTAGCAATGATCTTATCATTAAGAGATTGCAGGCTTTGTTCTAGTTGCATCTTTTCAACAAAAATATCTTTGAATACTTCTCTGTTCCAAATTTTAAGCTGGTCTTTAATATATTGGAGCTTTTTAAAGAAGATGAAGGACTTGTTCCCTTCTCGTTCTAGATAATTTTTCCACCAAAGCTCCATATTAGTGTGAAATTCAGCCGCTCTCAGACGCATGGCTTTAAATTTGAATGGGGCATGGTCAGGAGCGACATCTTCTTGTATATTACAAAGAATCAGATAGTGATCCGAACCAACAATTGGTAGGATATTTGTTGTGCATAACTAGTCCTGGTCTTCCCAGTTACCCATGAGAAAAAATTTGTCTAACTTCTCCACTATATTTTTGAACCCTCTTCTCTTGTTGGTTCAAGTGAAATTACCAAATCTGAAATCCAATTCTGTTAACCCATTATTTAAAACAAATTCAGCAAAGTCATTCTGACTTTTGCTTAGCCATCCTTTGCCACCTTTCTTCTTTGAATGGCTGAGTATGGTGCTGTAATCCCCTCCTAAGATGAAAAGGTCATCTTTTTTATCCATGAGGAGATTGGATAAGTCATTCCATAAAGCTTTCTTTTCAATGGGGTTATTAGGGCCATAAACATTGAATAAATAAAAGCAAGAAAGCAATTGCTTAGAAGTTACCTCAATCCATTGTCAATTTGAAGACTGATTTAGTAGGACTACCTCCACCACCCTATCATTCCAAAGAATACCGAGGCCTCCAAAAGCACCATTAGCCTCTAAAAATACAGTTTTCCATCTACAAAAATTATTTTGGTAGAACTTAATGTCATCTCCCTTGAGTTTAGTTTCTTGGAGTAAAATGATATCCGCCCTCGCTTGATCAAGACCTCGTTTGAGCAAGCGAGATTTTCCAGGGGAATTGCAACCCCTGGAATTCTATGAGAGGAGTCTCATTGCTTCTGGGAAAAGGCAAACATTTTCCCTGACCTCAGTAGTATTGTTTGGTCTACTGCACACCCGGCTTGCTCCAGCATTTCTTTGGTGGATTCCCTTCCCCTTCTCTTTTGTTCTCCTAGTTTAGGTTTTTTTATCAAAGACACTGAAATATTTAATCCCCTTTGTTCAAGAACATTGGTTGTGCCCTCCACTCCCAAATAGTCCCCATCTCCCTCATCACTAAAGTAACTAACATTTGAGGCTGCATCAAGAAGGTTACCTCCACTATCTCTGGCTTCATCTAAAGCACTTTCCAAATTGTGAATGGGGGAGATTTTCCCTTCATGATTATTATCTGCACCCTAAATATGAACACTATGAGGAGATTTATCCTGTGCGTCCTGTAGTTGATTGAGAGCAGCCAGGATAGGGTGAAAGTAGCTAATGCATCCCTAAGAAGATGGCTTACGAGTAGGTTAAAAAAACAAATAAAGAGGGAGAGGATTCTTCATTTCTCCTAGTCAAACCAGGATCGGGTTTAGCCAGAGGGTTGAACTCGAGTGCATCTTTGTTATGAGTTGAAGGTAGAGAGGAAGGAAGATAGCATCATGCCGCATCTGCGATGAGGGTAGAGTTGAGGTCCACAGATCTTGGAGAGGAACTAGGGCAGCAAAGAGTATTTCCTCTAATTTTTTTAGGAGACATTTCAATATCCCTGCATATAGGTAGAGGGTGGCTCCCCACACACCCTACTATGAGGTCAACACAATCTGCTTGAGAGTCTGACTGGTCAGGAAAATTAGGTTTGTTGCCCCGGTCCCCTAGCTTGTCCCCCAAGTGGTTAGGTGACTGTGACTTGATGTCAAAATAGTTGGGCACAATAAGAGATTTTGTTTGAGCCCATTCACCAGTCTAAAAAAAGCTAGGTAGGGGAAGAGGGAGGAGGGGAGGCTGAGGGGTTGATTTCACCACTTGGGTGGAAAATTAACTATCCGAAGCTAGAAGAAGAGAGGCTGAAGGGGAGTCAAATGTGATTTTGTGAGTCAACTCAGGAGGTCCATGACTATCTAAAGAAGAAGAGGCTCTGGACTCCATTGTTCTGTTAAAAATCATGTCCTCTTCAAAAAGGATTGACCACTGAGGTTGAGTAGTTTGGCAGGCTTCACACTCCTTTATCCAATCAATGCAATTATTCATTTCAAGACATTTGCCTTTACCTTGAGCCTTAGTGACTTCGGATAATAATTTTTCCATTTCAACTTCAACTTGTAGTCTCCATTCACCATGAGTTGTCCCTAACACCACCATATCTGGGATTTGGTAACATTTTTGCATCTTAACTAAGATCTTAGTATAAATGTAAAAGTTGTTTCTGTCAACCATCTCTTCAGATTTTAGAAAAAGACCAATGTTATTACCTATTAATTTAAGGGTTTCCTCATTCTTGTATTCCCAGGGGAGGTTGATGAGTTTTATCCAGATGGCGATATTTTCCACTTCCTCTTTATCAGGATTAAAGTTTGGCTTCCAGTCACAGATATAGAAGCCAAGACCATCCAAAGAGAAAGGGCCTCCTTTTATTATCTAGTCCTTGTCTACCTTCAAAGGACAAACCACCAAGAGGAACTCATTCCTGAGGGTTTTGAGTTCAAATTTTTTCCCCCAGTTGGATTCTATCCAAGATTGGATCTTACTAAGAGACGGCTACAGACTGAGCCATTTCAAGAAAAAAGTAGTTTCATGTAGATTAATATTAGACTCTAACCATTGAAGATTATTTATGACAACAGACGAAGATCTAATAAGGAGGGTTTCATCTACCTTTGAGGCAGGTTTCTCCATTTGGACATTGGTTTTACCTACTGGTTTGGATGATCCCAGTTCTTTCAGCCGCCATAACTTTGATTCTATCTGTTTGAAGTTGAAATGATTAGGAAGCGTCAGGGATGCATTCCTGTTCCAATAAGGAGGGTTTCTTCTCTCCCTTCTCCTTCCATTCCAGCCAATTTTATTATTCTGTGAAGGGTCTTGCCTTGGGGGAACCCATCCACCCTGCATCTACCTGTTATATCTTCGCCCACCGATGATTGCTCTGGATTTAGAGTGAGGATCTGCTAGCGGGCCCTTCCAAGTCCGAGGAGAGTTAAAGGCTTGATGGGAGTCATTTGTGTTGTGGGTTCTGGAAGAATCCCAAAACATTATGTTTGGGTTCCATTGACTGGAATGATAGCTTTCTCGACTAGAGAAGTTTAGACGGCTCCTATCAAACCCTTGAGCCCCAGGGCCATGGCCGCCATGACCGTTTTCTCCAGAGTCGTTGCCGCTCTCCATTCCCATAGAAAACTTGAATAATTTGGTGTTCGAATTCCAATAGTTATGAAACCAATCATCAAGAAATTTTCGAGCAGGGCATTTATCCATTTCAATAGCAGTAAAAAAAATTGCAGTCTTTTAATCTATATTTTTCCTTAGTGATTTCAAGAACCATTTCTGAATGTTATTTATAAATGTTATAATTACAATGTAATAACATATTAAAAAGTATTTAAATAAATATTTCTTATTAACATTATAATTAATATTTATATTATATAACCAATAGAAAAATATTTCCATTATACAAAATTAAAATAACTTAAATATATAATAAATATAATTATATATGAATTTTATATGAACCAATCACTTGTTTTATTTTATCAATGCACATTTAAAAAGTTTATATAATATTACACTTTAAATTTCTATAAACTATAAATATTAAATTAATTATTTATGTATATTATACATGCTAATATTTAATTGGTAGAATAAATAAATAATAATAATCTGGAAAGAACGTAATAAAAGGATATTTACATAAACAAAGATGGACAAAGAAACATTGATCAATAAAATTGAAGCAAGTATTATAGAAGTAATTGATAATCACTTGAGAAATTCTTTCAAAGAGGAAGGATCTTCACAGAATGGGACGCAGACATTAAGAAAAGTTGGAAATGTTTAATTAATCCACAATTGAGGCACTCCAAAGATAATAAGCTAACTAGATCCCTATGTGAATGGAAGCCTCCTCCAAATGGGTGGATGAAATTGAATTTTGATGGGGCCTCGAGAGGAAACCCAGGGAAAGCTAGCCTAGGATGCATTATTAGGAATGAATTGGGTGAATGGGTGGTTAAAAGGGCCAAATATTTAGCCACTTCTATAAATAATCTATCTGAATTCGAAGCGTTAAATAAAGGCCTTAAGTTAAGCTTAAGTAGTGGGATCTAGAAATTGGTAATTGAAGGAGACTCACAAATCATTCTAAACGCTCTGAGAAAAAGAAGTACACCAAATTGGATTTTAAACTCAAAGCTTGAAGAGGTATTAGACCTTGTGGATAGATTTTAGGAAACAAAATTTGATCACATCTATAGAGAAGGAAACAAAGAGGCGGATGCTCTAGCTAACCTAGGAGTCGATAGGGAAAATGTTACCTGGATTAAATAATCAAAAAGACGAACATTAACAACTGGCTTCAATTTTTGATCACATTCCAAATTTAAGTTCAGAAACCATAACAAGATGAATGGTAGATAAAACAATGATACTTTCACAATCCCACCGTAAAATTTTACTAAAATTTAGAAGGGTCTCAATGGTCTTTTAACTTGAAAAAATCGTGTAGAAAACATAGTTACAAAGAATCTTTAGGGCTCTCGTTAATTTTATACATATAAATCACATATACTTATATCATTCAGGAATTACAAACATAGAAAGATAAAGTTATAAAATATATATACACACACACACACATATATATATATATACATATACACACACACATATATATATACATATACATATGCATCTATACATTCACAGCCATACAAGCATATTACTATATATAGATATATACATATTAATAGAAATATATAAACACATAAAATATGAATTAATAGATATCTACGAATACACACTTAAGTTTAAAAACAAAATACGCAAATAGACAATTAATAGACACGGAGATAGATATAACTATACATACACAGATTTGAATATACAAATATAGTGATATATACAAATACATAAATATTCATTTATTTATCAATATACTTTAGAATATATATATATAACACATACATATATACATCTAAATATGAATACATTAACATATTTTCATATTAACAAACTTATATGCAGAAAATATAAAAGAAGACACAGAAAATACTCAACAAACACAATAGTTTATAATATTTAAGTTCTCAAGTCTACCCAGTACAGACACATATATAATATTGGATAGAAATATGACTAGATAAATTTTATACTACAAACATTTGTGACAATAGACTCCTCTAGTATTAAAAGATAAGTAATCCCCGGATACATTGATTGACAATCTGACTCTAATAATTCTTGTCATAATATAGGGTTAGTCTGGAGAATAGGTAAAATGTAGAAATTACCTTAATAGACACAAGTGCCCACTAATCCTATATATTTTTATCATCAACTTCAGCTTCCTCTCGGTTATAGAATCCTCGATGGGTTGCCAACTGTCCTCTACCACGGATCATCATTAGTTAATCATAAATCTAAAGAAATCTAGAAATTTCCACCCTGTTCTAGATGTCGCCTTGTAAATCAAGGCTTGGTTTTCCTACTTCCCATGTTTCTTAGTCACGACGCCCAGTTCTTTTTGGTTTAGCTTCTTTGATCTCAATCTGTCGAAGCCCTTTAACATGGAGACTACTATCTCTTTGTACCATAAATCTGAAGAGAGAACAATGGATTTTGTGGGACAAGTCAAGCTTGAACGATGGGGAAGTATACTTAAGAAGACTTATGACATTACCAAGCTAGCGGTGAAGAAAATCACTGGTGAATGTGGTCAGAGTATAGCAAAAGTTGCCGAAGTAATGG
This sequence comes from Thuja plicata, assembly GCA_018584345.1. NCBI lineage: Eukaryota > Viridiplantae > Streptophyta > Pinopsida > Cupressales > Cupressaceae > Thuja > Thuja plicata. Next base: position 497,401 of record MU228017.1, read on the forward strand.
GGATGTAATCGGTATCTTCATTGGCATTTCTTTTAGAGCTAAGATCAAACATTGGCACATTAAGAACCTATGTGTTTCTCTGTTTGATGACACATGGTTGAAAGGACTTGAGAATGTGGTATAAAATATCAACTACCGATTGTAAATTCCCCATCCAGAGGACTATATGTCGTGGCCTGTAGGAAGTTTAAGATTCAGTAAGGTTTGAAAAAGACCTATCCTTTACGTAAAGGATGAAGTGGCCTTTGATAAGCTTTGGCTAGAGATGGTTAAGTTCTTGTATTTCATGTTAAGGTGGCACAATATTATTGAAGATAATACCAACTGGGAAGAGGTATTCTTCACTTCAATAGGTGCAGAGGTGCCTTCTTCGGTGGTACTTAAGGACCGCAATAGTTACGTATTTCACCTTCCTTTTCTCTGCAAAACCACAAGACCAAAGTTTACTAAGCGATCTAAGAGAGGAATAGAGGAAGCCTTCATGGGCCTCGACGATGATTCAGATGAAGACATCCTTATCATTAAACCCTGCATCACTACGACCTGAAGAACTATCTGGCTGCTAATTTTTGGTGTACCTAGTTGGTTAGTTATATTAGTTTAGGGTTTCTGGTTAGCATACTACTTCCTTCCTATCTTAAGCTCAAGAGTTAGCTTCTCTTGACTTGTATTGAATTAACATGTTCTCACTCATATAGGTAGTTGTAGGTTTGACTACTATATTGTATTAATCTCATTTTTGGATAGACTCTTATGAGTTTATGAAATTTTGGTAGTTTGCTCTAAGTAATTGAAATTTCCCGATATGTAAATACTTCTCTGAACATAATAAGTAAAAGTATACTATTAATGGCTTCATAGTAATAGGTAATGATTTTGATCAAATTATTAATTTAAATAGCAGATAATAGACTCAATCCTAGTTTAGTTTAAAATGTTTAGCGGTACTGCTCCCTTGTAATCGGGAACAGTTAGCATCCTTGGTTAAGTTAGGAAAGCTTGTTTTCTCTTGCTAACATTTTATAGAATGATTACTACAAACAATCTATAGACCTAATTAGAAAATGGAAAGTTTGAAAATTCAAAGTGTTTATGCTGAGTTCAAAAGTATTAATATTGGATATCAAATTAGGAGTATACAAACAGTAATAACTATCCAACTGCCCTATATTTCAAATTTGGAATATGAAAGAGTAACTGCCTTTTGTCCCTTTACGATATATATACAAATTTTTCTCGCCAGTCACACAAAAACTCAATCCCTCACCAGCCTCTGTTAGCATGACTACCCCTATCAAACTCATCTACAACAAACACCAAATTTCCTTTGAGGGAATCGTTATGACCAAGCACCTTAAAATGATAATGTTAGATAACCATTCTCTCAATCTCAGAGCTATCTACCAAATTTTAGGACCCAATTTCATTACTAACGATGACCGGTATAGATTTTATACTGACATCACATCCATGTTTGTTGCAATAATGCTTTACTGGGGTATTGAAAAACATGTGATTAGGAGGCTGTGTAATAGAATCTTCAAATGCAGATTTTTGGGTAATCTGGATAAGACCTTACAAAATGTCAATGAAGATTTATCTATCCCTTGCCCTTGATTCTTGGATATAGCTTAATGGGTGACCTATTCCAGCTAAACCGATAGTACCATTCGATGACCCTGGTGCTGCCAACGAAAGAGAATCCATCACCAAGCGAAATATTGAACTCCTAATGATATATATGCACGTTAAGAAACCAATGTTGGATAATTGGTTCTATGAGTACTGGCACTCGGACGAGGTGGGTGACATCGACATGGATTTCTTTAGCGAATCTGAATCAGAGAATCTAGTAGAAATGTGGCTGGATGAAGGGGTCGGAGAGATAATAAGAAATAAAGGATTCATGACTCTGCTGACTCTAGAACCTAGACCAAGTAGATATACCTTTGTTCTAGCTCCTTTTTCAATATTCTACGACTCTTTCATAGCTCTTTGTCCTATTGTTCTTTCATCAAACATCTTGAATTAGCTTTTATACTGGGATATATATCAAGACAAAGTTAATATACAAATAGTCTCATTAATTATAACTCGGCTAAATTTGTTTTATCTCTACATTTATAGACCTGAATTAACATAGGTCACTTCTTCAATACACACTTTGATTACTTGGTATAAGATTCTCCCTTTTTATAGCCTCTCTGACTAGATTCCTGAGGTTTGTAACTTTTCAAGCACCTTACAAACACATGTTAATTTTCCTTCACTGCAATTCAGGGTAGGAATAACCTATTTTTAGTTTCCTGGCCTTATGTATATCTCATGACCCCTGACGTAATTTTCTGCTAAGCTTCCTTCATGTTCCTTGGCAATATAGGTCTGTCAACACTATTTTTAAGTGTTCAAAGGCTTTATAATAAGAGCCATCTACGTGATCATTCGTAAGATACATCTCATATATTTATGAGTCCCCTAGATATTGTAGAAATTTCCCTCTTGAGGTTTTACCAATATGTTTATGTTTGTCTTAAAATTTGGCAACAAGTTAATATTAAACAGAGAAGGTATGTTTGTGGAACCTCTAATTTTGAAGTCTACACAGAAAACATTCTCTGTGGACTTCAGGTTGGGGATTCCACAACATTGCTCTCATTAGCCTCTCTTCCTTTTATTGATTCCGACATGGTTTGAGGTTATTTTCACCCTTTCCTATTATTGTTTTGAGTTTATAATGGGTAATAGTACAGCATACTAATAATCTATTTACTTTTCATAGTGATATTGTAGTTTGTAGAAAAATTAATGGAGTATTGTATGTCTGAATTGTATGATTTATAAAGGTTTTTTTTCAGGCACAAAAGCATTTATATATACGAATATATATAAATATGTGTATCTACGACCATATACAAATATTTTAAAAATACACTTGCTTATGCCTATTCATAAACACATTCACACAAATATATATATATATATATATATATTAAGAAACATATTTATATATATATATATATAAACAAATATAAAGACATAAATATACATTTTTTCAAATATATATATCAGCTGTTAGATATTTCATTGAAATATTAATGATATTGTTATCAGAAACACTCTTACCTCTATAGATTCCTAGAGTTGCTATTCACTTTAAACCAACTTGCAGAAACAAAGCTCATAAATGGATAACTACCTCAAAAATGGGATGAGCACTCCTACGATTATGAAATTCACGAAGGGCATAGTAAACTAATGTCTTCTTTATCTTTCTTCATTACTATAAATACGTGGGATATGAACAAGTATAGTTTAAGGAAAAACTTTATCCAAACAGGTCATTTTCTCCCTCCCCTTTTTTTGAGTTCATAATGGTTTAATAGTGCAACATATTGATAATCACATTACTTTTCGTAGCGATACGGTAGATTTGTAGATAAATTAATGGAGTATTGTATGTCTGAAATGTATGATTCATAAAGGTTTTTATTCAGACATAAAAGCATTCATATATATACAAATAAATATAAACATGTGTATCTACGACCACATACAATTTTTTTTTGTAAATACATCTGCTTATACTTATTCATACACACACACACAAATATATATATATATATATATACATATATA
>MU228017.1:501092-521411 GCA_018584345.1 Thuja plicata
TATGTATGTATGTATATATATATATATATATGTATATATATATGTATATATATATATATATATGTATATATATATGTATATATATATATGTATATATATATACATATATATATACATATATATACATATACATATATATATATATTTATACATTTTTAAAAATATATATCAACTATTTAAATATTTCACTGAATATTAATAATATCTTCATCAAAAATACCCCTACCTCTACAAATCCCTAGAGTTGCTAATTTATTTAAACCAATTGGCAGAAACAAAGAGCATACATGGTTAACTTACCTCAAAAAGGGGATGCAACACTTCTTAGATTACGGAATTAACGAAGGGCGTAGTAAACTTATGTATTCTCTTTTTTTCTTTTTCTTTATTACTATAAATATGTGGGATATGAATAAGCTTAGTTTAAAGAAAGAAATTTATCTAGACACAGTAAAACTATTCAGATCTATAGTAAAATGACTAACCAAATCAAAAGTTTAGATATGGTTTTTTGGAGTGGTGATATGTGTGCAGGAAACAGAGAATGAAGATCAGATACAAAGAATGGAATTAAGAAAAATAAAGATGGAACAAGCTCAAAAGTTAGTGACCGATGGCTTTTAATAATAATAAAAAATTATATGTAATTTTATGTAAAAGACTTGAGAAAGTGTTAAAGGTTTTGTCCCTAAAAATTTGTACATGAAGGAATGCCTTCATATTTCGTTGTAACTGAGGGAAATCTCTCAAAATTTATACATTGTACATATCTATCTTGACCTTGGGTCCTGGGCGAGACTGGAGGTTTTCTTCTCCATTCTTTCTTACCAATGCCCGTAGAGAATGGAGACATTTATAAATCATTTTTATAAATAAAATATACGGGCTTCAGCCTTTTATCGATCAAAAAAAAATTAGCAAGTTTCAGGAATATAATTTATCATTTATATATTATATTTATTATATATTTTATTGGAATAATTATTAAAATTGTATCAATAAAATATAATCTTAAAAATTTTCTAATATATGCAATTAAAATTATCTATAATTTTTATTTATTATTTATATATTTTGATTTAAAAATTAATTTATATGTTTTTATTGTTATTATAAATTTTATTACCCCTTACAAAAATATATTATTAAATTATTTGATAAAATCATATACATATATATAGTACTATAAAATCATATTGTATATATTATAATATTCTAAATTATACACACACACACACACACACACACACACACACACACACACACACATATATATATATATATATATCCAATTTAGAATTACAAAATAAATCATATATGAAGTAAACATTTTTTAACTAACCAAAAATTAATATATTATACTTTTTAAAATATCAGCTAAAATATTAATACGGGCAGGTATGTTTTAAAAGCTAAGTCAATATTGTCGTAATTGTCTAAACGAACACAGTATGAAAGGACAATGGTGCGAGTAATATGTTTGTGCCATGGTGGCCATTACAACGGGTAGTGTTTGAAAATTTAAACCCACGCAGAGGGTTTTCTCGCTATGGTGGTGCTTTTTCAAGTTGCAGAAGTGGTAGATGGATCGATCTGATCATCTGGGTTGCATTTATGTGGTTATAGGTAAACTAATATTGAGTTGTCAATAGTGTTAGAAAGCTTCAAATTCTTTCATAAGAGTACCATCTAAGTCATCCTGAGGCAAACCAATAGTAACCTGAAGAAGTTTCCCTTCTTCATCTTTATGAATAAGAAGCCACTGCGCATTGTCAAACTTACTTATTGGCTTGTTACTCAGCCACTTTACCATAGAATATTGTTGGAAAGAACCTATAGAATTATTACTATCAGTAGTAGGCTTAGTATTTCAGCCCTTTCAAGTTTGGATGAATAATACTCTGTCCTGGATCTTTATCTGATAGGAACTTAATGGTTTCATCCTCTAAACTATTCAATAAGTGTGGATGCATAATATGACAATTTCAGTTGGTATTTACACCAAATTCATGCAACATAACTTATGCTCCTCTAAAAAGTGTATTCAAACATCTTTTGGGAACATTATACATCCATCCCAATGGTTGTCATCCTTTTTTGAAGGTTGGGACCATTGGTCTTCCTTTAGCACCCAAAAGTTGCTTATTGCAAATTTTTAGAAATGTTGTCAAAGTTGCACATTTTGCAACATTAACACATCCTAACCCGCTACCTATTTTAATGACTCCTAAATCACTCAACCAATATCTAAGACTAACTCCTACATGCCACAAGCCCTTACTAGACAATTTGACATGGTGGCTTATAAATTTACTAACCATGCCAATGCCTTACAAAATGGGCATCTACCAACAACTTGATGCATAAAGTGAGATTTGAATCACCAAATTGATTTCAATAGTATCCCCTCAAAAAGATCTCTGGTGTCTTATTAATAAAACAATAAATATTTTCTTTCCAGAGCTTTGATTGTTTGGATATGGTTTGCGTAAGATGTTTTGTGGCTACTTGGAGGAGGAGATTTCTATCTATCATCCTAAGGCTGTCATTCCCAATTTTCAACATCACTTGGCTGGAGATACTTCACTTGATGTTCACCTTCACATTAACAGCTGGTGAAAAACAACTAAATACCCTATTGGACACAGAGGAACACTACTGACTTAGACCAAATGGTCCTCCGAGTCAGATGTTCCCATTTTCTCTCTCAAATCTCAATTACAAATTAGGTAAAATTTCTTTTAAGATGGGACAAAACTATAAGGGCATACTATATTCTTTAGAATGTTAAATAAAGACTATATGCAAGCAGGCTGAGAAAATTGAAAATAAGATATAAGACAGCCATATAGATAGCTAGATATAAAAATCTCAACAGCTAGACCAATTGCACAAGATGGACAGAAATAAAATTTAGAGATACCAAAAGTACCAAAGAGAAGATTTGTGAAAATATAAAATTGAACAATACTAGCACTTTGAACGATTTTATCTGGTGTAGAAGATAATCATTTTCTGCGTCATATCTTTTTTGAACTGAGGAGCAATAGTGATGTCTAGCTACATCACATACATAATATATAAAATAATCATTTCAACATGCATGTTTACATAAACTATAAATTATTATCAAATATAAAATAAAATTGTCTTTCAATTGGGAATGACCCCAAACAATAAAAAAATAATAAAATTTCGGGACCTTTTGTGCTACTCAATGTGCCAAGAGAAACATAAAGGTCTGGACAAGAAGAGTGGGGGCAAAGAGAGCATTCATCCTGGTCTGAATCCACCTTTTTAAATAGAGTATGCAAAGGGAGCATTCATCCTAGTCTGTGAATAAATCATTATCTTCATGAACAAAATTATCACTATGAGGAGTAGATATAGCATTACCATCATCATTATCATTATCACTACTAATAGGAATAGAAATAGATGCATTAGGAGTAGGGTTTAGTATAGGAGGTTGGTCCTCCACAAGTTCAATAGTGCCTCCTTTAAATTTGTCATCTTTGACCTTGGAATAATCATAGACTTCATTTTCTGCAATAGAAACATCTCTTGCAATATGTACCTTGTTAGTAGTTGGATCATAAACTCTATAACCTTTAGTAAATTCATCATACCCAACAAAAGTAAATGGATCTAAGATTTAGAATCTAGTTTGTGCATTTTTTTTTAGGAGTGTGAACATAAGCAATAGATCCAAAAATTCTCAAATGTTGTAAATTGGGTTTCCTACTGGACCATGCTTCCTCGGGAGTTATATTTTGTAAAGATTTAGTAGGAGTTCTATTAAGAATATAAGTGGCACAAGCCATTGCTTCAGCCCAAAATTTGTAATGCATCTCGTTTGCATGTAACATACATCTAGCCATTTCCACAATAGTTCTATGCTTCCTTTCTGCCACACCATTTTGTTGTGGTGTATAAGGAACGGTAAGCTGATGTTTAATACCAAAAGATCTCTTAAGTAAGAACTAAAAGCATTATTAACATATTCAATACCATTATCTGTTCTAAGAATTTGAAGCTTAGAAGCAGATTATCTTTCCACAAATATATGAAATTCATAAAATGTGTCAAGAACTTAATCTTTAGTTTGCAAGAAATAAATCCAAATTCTTCGAATAAAATCATTCAACTTTGTAATCTTGACATAATTGAGAAACTGAAAGAAGATTGGATTTCAATTCAGGAACATAAAGAACATTGTGTAATTTTCCATTTGGAACATTAACATCACCAACTCCGTCAACTTTGCAACTATGATCATTAGCTAATTGAATAGGAATATTTGTAGTATCAGGTTGCAAAGAATCAAATACTTTTCTATGAGATGTTACATGGTGAGAATCCCCACTATCAATAATCCATTCTAATGCATGAGAAGCTTTATAAGAAGCAGTAAAAGCACTAACACTATATAATTTAGTAATATATAATTGATGTGGTTATTTTTGTGTGAGAGATTATCCAGACTATTCCTAAGTTTAGAGCCTCCATATTGACAAGGTTGTTAGACACTTTTTATCAGATTCAAGCTTCACAAGTAGGCTCATGTGCTCTTTGGATTATTGGAGAGTACTACATTTCTCTTATTCAAGTGGAAACGGTTTTGTTGTAAATAATGGAATGGTGTGTAGTGAGAGGGGAGGGGTGAATCAGTACCCTTAAAAATTTTATCACTTAACCTTTATCATTTAGTAATCATTTGCTTGTATTACCAACCATATATGCTTTTCTATCTTTATGCATGTAATATCAATTCATAAACTCAATTATCATGTAAACATTCATAGAAAAATTCATGAAATGTATTGACACATGACACAAGATTTGGTAACACAAAAAACCCTTGTTAGAAGGTAAAAACTGCGGTGGGGATGAAACCCCCAAAGCTTCACTATCTGTAGAATGGAAGGGGTCGGTTAAGGCTTACAATTTTGATCACTTCTGATGATCTACCCTATTAGGAGTATCATGTAGATATTGGTTAAGGTCTACTATGTTAATAACTTTAGCAACATTGTTTAGTGCGCACTCGGTTAAGAGATTTACAAAGGATTGTTAAATCCTCCTTTCTCAAGGATTTCTTTTATTTTCTACACTTGTTAGAATGTAGTCAAAAATATTCATTGACTTGAGTATATGCAAACTATAATTGCTGATTACAGATCCATTAAAGATTACATGTATATTTATCACCTATAGTGATTGATCAATACCTCTGTTCTGCTCGGTAGCCTTGGTTCGGGTTCTTGATAATTGAATTCATCTTTGGTTACTCTTCTTCATAAAACTCTCAGTCTGATCCATATATGTGCTTCTCAGCTACAATCATCATGTGTTCTGATTGATTACATATCTATTTATACAATGAGTTTGACCTAAATGAGTTTCATGTATTACAATGATAACTCTATGATCGAAGGTCTACAACTTGACCTTGATCTCCTAGTTTGCATGTTTTCAATCAGTTAGACTGATTAAAACAATTGAAATTACATTGCTTGTCCCTCAAGAAATGGATTTACAGCTAATCAAAAAGCTAAATATAAAACACAAGTGTTTTATCTGACGTGGAATTCAGATCCACATATCTCAGAATTCTAACTGTCTCTCGGTAGACTAGTGCTCAGTTTGCTCTGTAGTCTGTCGGGTTCCTCTATTATTTTTTTTTTGGGTTACACTGTAATCTGCTTATCGAGTTCCTCTATCGGGTTCCTCTTGTAATTTATTTGGGTTGCACTAGTACACTATGTCATCGGGTTGCACTAAACCTATCTTTCGGTGTTGGTGTTACCGACGGTTCAAAACTATTTTCTTTTGCATACTAATGGAAAAATATGTCTGCAATCTCCCCCTTTGACATTAGTATCAAAAACGGATATGTGCAAAAACTAAAATGCTTAGTAATGTACACCATGTTTTTACCTTGTTATTATGACTCCCCCTATGTATATGTCGGTATAGTATATGTATGTGTATGTACACTTGCCTTTATACTATTCTCCCTTTTATTTTCCCCTTATCATTTTTCCTCCTATTCATATCGTTTTCCCCATTTTTGATAGTAAGGGAAAAGGTGTAATTACTTAAAACTTGTCAAAAATGTGGGAATGGGAGTTGTTCATGTCTTCCATCATCTTCTCCCATTTTTCTTGAAGGTGTTCTAGGGTCATTTACTCCAATGTAATCCTTGCATGCATATCATAGATGTTGTCGGTAATAGACATCTCTGGGGTGGCTATCAATTGTCTGGAAGTGGTCATAGGTTGTTGCAGTAGTGTAAGATTGGGTAGCAGTAGAGCCTATAGCTCGGTTACCTCATCTCTGAACTTTGATTCTGCCTCTTGAATCTAAACTCTCAACTTCTTTGCTTCCATTACTTTTGCATAATCCAATTGTATTGCATTGTCAGTTGTTGAGAGACCTTGAGCACTAGAAGTAAGATTTGCATCTATTTTTGCAATCTTTTCACTATTCTCCTTACTAAATTTCTCTAATTTGTTTAAATTTTGAACTAAGGCTATGGCTTCTGAAATTATTGGTTCTAATCCATTTACTTGTTCAGACAGATTTACCTTGTTCTTGGGCACTTCTTGGCTGATTTTCTCAATCAATTTATACTGGTACTTTTTCTCTACTCGTTCTTCTATTGCATTTTTTGCATCCACATTCTATGATTAGATTGCGTCGGTAAGAATGGCTAATTGATCAATGATAGATGTTTTTTTATCAATGTCTATATCAGGTACTATATGTTCAAGTATATCCCTTGTTGTTTCAAGTACATGTGTGTCCTTTTTTTCCTCTTTAAGCTTATCTTGTATAGCTTTTCTTCTACAAATTTATGCATAGTTTGTAAGTGCCTCTAGATCCAATGTCCTTGGATCACTGGCTGGTATCTCAATAATCTCATCCAATGTAACTGGATTCTTCTTCTTCTTCTTCTTTGAAAGTGTTGTGGAGGGATCTGTATGTAGTACCATAGCAAGTTCCTTTGCTTGGTCTGATTTGCTTGGTGAAGGCTTTGGAGTATGTGTACCTATAACCTGTTGCTTGGTGTCTGCCTGTTGGTTGGGAGTGGACGTCTCCACATCAACCTTAGCCTTATTTGCAACATCTCCTTCGGTATCCTTAGGAGTGGCATCACCTTGTTTCTCTTCTTCACCTTGATATTTTTTTCTCCTCCTGTTGCTTTTTTTTATTCATTGGTTTCTTTTTTCTCTCCATCTTTATTCTACTCATCAGATATGTTTTTCGATTCCTCTTCTCCTTTATCTTCAGGTATGCTTGCATCAGGCTCAGGTGACTTCTCCTTTTGTGAGATGATATTGATATCTAGTATCAATAATGACATTTGGCCCGATATATTCACCTGTGTAGCATATGTAGTTGTGTCATGTTCCTCAGTTTGGTCTGGGGTAACAGTGACATCTTCATCTTTCTTTACCTTATCTACAGGATCATCTTCTGTGATATCAATGATAGTATTATCGGTGAATGTTTCATCTACAGTATCCATATTTGTGTTAGCTTTTGTGTTCAATACTTCTTCATTAACATCCTCACCATCATTTATAAGAATGTGTTCTGGGCTCAGTTTATCCTAATCTTCTTCATTGTGAGGCTCCTCAGTAAGAGCTAATAGTGGCTCGGGGCTTGAATCCTCCTTAGGTGGATTGATGATTTTATTCCAGATATCATCACTTTCTTTGTCAATTTTCCCTCCAGTACTTTGTAGGCTATTAATTTTGCTAAGAAATTTTGTGAATTCTTGTTCATCATTTCATCAATTTCTTCCATCTTGGACTCGGGTGGCATAATTGAAACTAGGGATCTTTCCCTTATTTGTTTTTCTTCCTTTAGTGCATGTGTCCACCTTGCTGAAATTTTGTCAAGAAGTTCTTGTGGCATCATTTTATCAAATTGGATACGCACATATTTGTATCTAATAATTGCCTTAATGATGGCCTCTTCAATCTTATTTTTATCCTCGGGGTTTAGAGTAAACCATTGTCTAACCTTAGGATCTGATATGCCACCTGTTTTGGTGATTGGTGGAGCAATTTCATCAATTGTTTTAGGAAGTTACTCTTTATAGGTTTTTCTTCCTATTCAGTATCTTCTATATCTTCCTTAGTTCTGATGAATATTTTTCTCCTCTTAGGTCCTGATGTTTGCCCTATTTGAGGCTTCCTTTTGTAAGTCCTCACCTATCCTTTCTTGACCGGTGGTGAGTCTGCTTTAGCAATTTGACTCCGTGTTCGTGATGCAACCATAGTCCTTGGTTTCTTTATTGCTAGTGGTGGTGCATTAGACTCTGTAGATTTGGAGTCACTCAATTGTTGACCTTCACCATCGGGTGACTGTCCCTTGGTGTAATCCTTTTGTTCTGACTCTTCATCATTTACCGACAACTTCTTCTTGAGTGTCTTTACCATTTTCGCTTTGTTTCTGTCAATTTTCTTCACAACTAAGCCTATTTTTATTCTTTCCTTGGCTTCCTCATTGGTTCCAAACCTAGGTTGTGACTTGTCCAATGGTTCATTTATCAATGCTTCAATAGCATTGTTGGCCTGATCTATATTGACCTCCTAGTCAAGTGGTGCTAACCATGTTGTCCTCGAAATAGATGGTTTGATAAAGGTGTTATCGGTGTCCACCACAAAGAAAATATTGGTCTTGTACTTTTCTAATAGTTTTTCTCATATCCTCATTCTTTTCTGCATTCTTTCCTTAAATCCAGTAAAGTATTCATCCATAACTGATGCAAAGTTGTCACCTAGTGACTTGATGGATTCACTGATTTGAATAGTCCCTAGTCGGGTAGTATCCCAGTTGACATTACCGATGGATGGAAATAAGTTCTAGAAATACAAAAATGTACACATTAAAAGTGATCCAAACTTACATGAATTGGAATTTGTAGACCTTATTGTCCCCTTGTTCTCATCTAACTACTTCAGTAGAATCTCGGATAGATCTAACTATAATCCCTTTTGTACAATCATATGGGTAGTGTCAACTGATCCACATTTTATCATGTTTAACCTGTTGGATTGGTATATCTTGTATCCTAGTACACATGCTCCAAACTTTAGTTCTGGATCGATGATGGTGTCAACCTTCAATCCTCTGTTATCTCATACTGCACCTATCATCTTCTCAATCTCATGGCAAGGAGGATGTTTAAGTGCCTTGGCCTTGTCGGTTACAGGATATCCGGTCACAGTGTGTATCACATCTCTAGTGATCTATTTTGGCTCATCGAGCCACATCTTTCGGTCATGTACTCTGCTCAACACTATCTGAATCCACTCAGTTTTAAACTCCCTCAGGAACATTAGGTAATTTGTCATCCCTTTGACCTCCATGTGTTTGTGTTCCTCCTTGATGGTTCCGCCTGTACAAAGCTTCTTGTAAGCTTGATCAACTTCAAGATCTCCTCTCTCGGCGATCTTGCAATGTATGTATGAATGGACATCCTCAATCAGTAAAACCCTAGGTGGAATTCTAGATAATGCACCAGCATCGTCGGGTTGCAAAGCAACCTATGGACATATTTTGTACTTAGGTTCTTCACAAGTGGAGTTCTTGATCAGATTAACCTTCTTCTCTTTGGCACTCTTGATCTTGGAAACTTGTGAAGTGGTTGCCATCATCTCTGAGAAATTTAGGGCTCTTTCCATAAAATAAGCAGTGATCTCATTGATGTTACTTACTTAACCTTCTGAAAGATGTTGTGATTCCGTTTGAATGTTGTGAATCTGTTGGTTAAACACTTATGCAATCTGGTCGCTTTGTGCTCTTCTTCACTCTTAAATTGTTGGTGAGTGAAATGAAGTCTTTGTTATCCTTTTATAGACGGTGTCCTAAGTGGCACAATTAATGCTCTACCCACTTGTTGGATGTCGAAGACAGAGTCACTCAGGTGACATGCCAACTTTATTTTTGGTAAAAACATGATGCTCAGGGCATGTGTCAACTCATTTAACTTTTCACACGTTCACCAATGGATCTCGGTATATGGCGAAGACAACATTGTCTTTTGATTACTGACAATGTTCGGTTTACACAAGCAACTTAGCTTTTGTATGTTAACCGATGATTCTTGGTAAGCATTGAAAACTTAGCTTTGTAAGTACACCGATGCTTTTCGGTATGCATTAACCGACGAGATTGAATTCATGAATCATAACAAGTAATACCATAGTACATCTTTAATCATGCTAGTTTGGCATTTTAATTATGTATAATGGAACTGATGTAAAGTATAACTTATTATAGTGTAGTTCCATACTTACTTGTTCATCTTAGGTCAGGGTGGTGATGTCACTAGATCCATTGGATAAGGTGTCACCATTTGCATTGCTTGTCCAACATCATCACTGTTTGTATCTTTCCTCCACATTTTGTTTCTCATCTTCCTGATGTCTTGAATTGTATTTCCATTGGCAAAGGTGTGTGTCTTTGTCACTTAGTCTTTGTAGTCCTTTCTTAGATGACCAAATTTATGACAGTGTAAGCATGTCATTCCAGGGTTAGTTCAACTCCTATAATTTCTCATCCATTTTCTCATGCAGTTTGCTGCTATGTGTCCATATCTGCCACATGCTTTTATTTTACTCCTGCAGACATTTGATGTGTGGCCTGGTTTTCAACAATGATTGCATGACTGCTTTCTTAGTCTTGGATTTGTGGAAATTCTTTGGATCATCTTGGTATGGTGATTCTCCATTCTCGGTATACAAGTTTGGTATTGTTGTTGACTCTTCTTTGTCCATCCATAAAATCATCCATCCTTTTGGTACTTTCTTCATCTCTCTTGATCATGTCATTGTGTTTTTGTTGAATTCTTACTTCATGTTTCAGTCTTTCATTTTCTTCTCTTAGCTCACCAATAGCTTCCAGATTTCCATTCAGTTCTATGTTCATTTGGGTTTCCTCCTGGCTCATAAGAATAATCTGATCGGTGATCTCATGATGATGTTCAGTAAGTCTTTGTATTTTTGACTCTTTCTCTTGTAGCTTTTCAGTGATCTTCCTCCTGTCATCAATTTCTAGTGTTCTTTCTTGCTCGGCTTGTCTAGCATTATTCATAACCTCAATCATTCTTACCATTTGTGTCTCTTAACCGATTTGCAGTGATTTCACTTGTCTAGTAAGATGTTGATTGATTTTATTTAGGCTTGTAATGCTTCCATCAGATGTGTCTGATGTGTTGCTAGATGTAGATCCTGAAGACTCAAATAAATCAGGTATCTCTTCTTCATGATAGTCTGTTTCATTACAATGAGATTCCATAAACTTTCTTTCATCCAATAGATGTCTCATCTTGACTCTAGCTTCATTATATTGCTCATAGAATATTTGTATCTCTAAAATTTGATTCTCAATACTCTTGTCTAGCTTATACCTTTCCATTGTATGATCTTTTCTCTTAAGTCTTTTAAACTTTTCCAAATAAGAGATCTAGCTCTGATACCAATTGTTGGTAATAATGGAATGGTGTGTACTGAGAGGGGAGGGGTGAATCAGTACCCTTAAAACTTTTATCACTTAACCTTTATCCTTTAATAATTATTTGCTTATATTACCAACCATATATGCTTTCCTATCTTTATGCATGTAATATCAATTCATAAACTCAATTAGCATTTAAACATTCATGAAATGTATTGACATATAACACAAGATTTGGTAACACATAAAACCCATGTTAGAAGGTAAAAACTGTGGTGGGGATGAAACCCACAAAGCTTCACTATCTGCAGAATGGAAGGGGCCCGTTAAGGCTTACAATTTTGATCACTTCTGATGATCTACCCTATTAGGAGTATCATGTACAGACTGGTTAAGGTCTACTCTGTTGAGAGATTTAGCAACACTATTTAGTGTGCACTTGGTTAAGAGATTTACAAAGGATTGTTAAATCCACCTTTCTCAAGGATTTCTTCTATTTGCTACACTTATTAGAATGTAGTCAAAAAATTCATTGACCTGAGTATATGCAATCTAGAATTTCTCATTACATATCCATTACAGATACATGTATAATTATCACCTATAGTGATTGATCAATACCTCTATTCTGCTTGGAAGCCTTGGTTCTTGTTCTTGATAACTGATTTCATCTTTGGTTGTTGTTCTTCATAAAACTCTCAATCTGATCCATAGATGTGCTTCTCGGATACAATCATCATCACACACATGTGTTCTGATTGATTACATATCTATTTATACAATGAGTTTGACCTAAATGAGTTTCACATATTACAATGATAACTCTATGATTGAAGGTTTACAACTTGACCTTGATATCCTAGTTTGCATGTTTTCAATCAGTTAGACTGATTAAAACAATTACAATTACATTGCTTGTCCCTCAAGAAATGGATTTAAAGCTAATCAAAGAGCTAAATATAAAACACAAGTGTTTTATCTGACGTGGAAGTCAGATCCACATTTCTCAAAATTCTAATTGTCTCTTGGTAGATTCGTGCTCGGGTTGCTTTGTAGTCTGTCAGGTTCCTCTGTTATCTGTTTTGTCGGGTTACACTATAATCTTCTTGTCGGGTTCCTCTGTCATGTTTCTCTGTCGGGTTACTCTATCGGGTTCCTCTTGTAACATTTTTGGGTTGCACTAGTAAATTGTGTTGTCGGGTTCCCTTATGAACTTGTCTGTCGGATTGCACTAAACCTATCTTTCGGTGGTGGTGTTACCGACGGTTCAAAATTGTTTTCCTTTGCATACTAATGGAAAAATATGTCTTCGGGTTTATCAACCATCAAACAATTTCTTGGGGAGCTACCATTTTACGCAATTTCTGAGGATGCTAAGGTGACTGATTTGAGGTCATCAACCACTAACAAATCTCAGCCGACAACATCCATGACCTTCTCCTCAAGGTGACCTTCCATCGTGGATGTGCATCAACGTTTGCCATCCTGTCATTAGGTTCCTTGAAGTTGCTAGTATTGTGGTTCATTTGCTTATGGAATTCTTAGGGGATCATAATCTAGCATCTACAATTTATATAATAACCTTCGTAATGAAAAAATTTATAAAAAAAAATTTCTAATAACAATAGACCTATTATTCCAAACTAAATCAAACATCTAAAGGAACGATCATGGGCTGCTGATTGATTCTATCAAACTTGATAATAAAAAATCCTATGCTATGAATTATTATTCCTTAATTTTAAAATGACCCACTACCTATTGACATTATAAATCAAGAGTTCCATGGAAATATTTATAAATTAATAAGGCCATTTGAAAGAAAATTTTGCTGATTTCTACATGTTGGTTTCCATTACTTTCAAAAATAAGTCTAATAAAAACTCTTGAAGAGAGCACTGTGCATTTCCTATTGGTATAGGAAAATGGTTGATCAAGTGTCTAGACAAGAGTTAGATTCTCATAGGGATGAATTGGTAAAAATTGTATCATCCATGAGAACAGACATATTTATTGGTGGCATTCTGGAAAATAGTATGCGCCTTGTATTTTCTTCCATGCTATGCAGACATGTCTACCAGGGCATTTGCAACTACAAATGTTGATAATAGGTGTGCACAACCTGTTCTAAATCTCCTATTTTTGCACAGGCAAGGAGGATGTTGGCAAAAATTGTAGAGTTTGGCTTTACACCTGCAAATTGCATTTTCTTCAAAGTTTCTAAGACTTGAACAACCAGTTGATGTTCACAGCATTGTAGCTTTGAACTATGTCCACTAAGTCTGAGTCAGTAGTGTTCCTCTTTGTCCAATAGAGTATTTATTTTTTTTTCACCAACTGTTGATGTGAAGGTGAACATCAAATGAAGTATCTCCAGCCAAGTGATGTTGAAAATTGGGAATGACAGCCTTAAGATGACAGATAGAAGTATCCTCCTCCAAGCATCCATGAAAACATCTTGTGAAAACCATATCCAAACAGTCAAAGCTCTAGAAAGAAAATATTCATTTTTTTATTAATAAGACACTAGAGATATTTTTGAGGGGATACTATGGTTGTTGGTATGTTCAATTTTAATTAATAAAAACAACATTGTGGTCCAATACACTTGTAGTTTCATAAACTTTTTTACCATATATAACACCAGTTTTAGTTGAAGATAGTTTTATGTTTGCTTTTATCTTCTTGCTTGACTCTAGAGCATGAGTATAATTGTGTGGTCGTTCAACTAGTTTGAGATCACCCATAGTAACCAATTCTAAAGTTTCTGAAGTGTCTCCTTTGTATGATTGATTACTGTAACATCCAAGACAATATAAAAATGATGAACCATAACTTATTCTTCTACATAAACAAGATCACTAAAGTAAATGAAGGGTTGAAACTATTCTCAAAGTTGAAGCCATACTTCTCTTTCTCCCCAGGGTTTGATCTGTATACCTTTCAAATCAGCTCAAGAAAAACCATATGCATCAAATCACCCCACTATGGTTGTTGGTATGTTTAATTTTAATTAGTTTTGACATTTGTATCCAAGTGTTTTAATGACAATACAAATCTCCATGTCATTAAGAACAACAACATTGTCGTCCAACACACTTGTAGTCTCATAAACTATGTTACCAGATATAACACCACTTTCAGTTGAAGATAGTTTTATGTTTTCTTTTATCTTCTTGCTTGACTTTGGAGCAAGAATATAATTGTGTGTTCATTCAACCAGTTTGAGACCACCCATAGTAGCCAATTCAAAATTTCCAGAAGTGTCTCCTTTGTGTGCTTGAATTCCCACTGTTGGATTTCAATGACCCTTGAAGGAATGCCAACAAGGATAA
Organism: Thuja plicata; assembly: GCA_018584345.1. Taxonomy (NCBI): domain Eukaryota; kingdom Viridiplantae; phylum Streptophyta; class Pinopsida; order Cupressales; family Cupressaceae; genus Thuja; species Thuja plicata. The sequence goes on from MU228017.1 coordinate 515,903, forward strand.
TGTATTTGAAGATTCCAAAAGATCTTTACAGGAAAGTTTGATCTACTATTTTGAAAAGACATCCCTAGTCAGACATCTTCATGTGGTCGGCTTGAGTACAGTAACAAACTTGATTGAAATAGAGACTACAAAGTGGATCAAAGCCAACACATGGTTGATTGGAAGTCCTTATGGTGAGACAATGTTGGTCAAGCCTTATCAAGTTTGGGTTGATCCATTTAGGGGCACTTGTAGATTTCAAAACCCCAAAATTAGGCCTAATTACCCAATTAGGACCAATTTGGGGATTTTGTATTAAATGGTCAAATTGAGAGATGAAACCTTGTAATCCTTTAGAGCTTCTAAATGGGTGTCAGGATCTATGATTTTTTTGAGGGGTTGTTGTCAATTTTGAGAAGATAAGTCAAATTTACTCATTAGGTCAGCCTAATTCTACTAGGTCTCCTCTCTAGGCCAAGTTGGATAGGCCAAGCAACCAGACTCTATGGATTGTTTTGATGGATGAGTTTGGTCACTTTGGACTTGTTTTGGATGTTTTGATCCGCTCTCATGCCATATGAATTCAATAAAAAGTGAAACCATACGAAAGGATGAAACAATACTAAAAATGTCGAAACCATATTTCAAGTAACCACAAAGGTTGAAACCATACTTTGAGTAACCATAAAGGTTGTAACCATACTTCAAGTAACCATAATGGTCGACACCATACTACATAAATATTGAAACCATACGTAAGGTTAAAATCATACTACATAAAGGTTGAAACTATACTTCGAGTAACCATAAAGGTTAAACCATACTTTGATTAAGCATATAGGTTGAAACCATAGTAAAGGTTGAACCTAGACTTCGAGCACACATAAGAGTTGAAACTAGACTTCGAGTACGCATAAGTGTTGAAACCATAATTTGAGTACACATGTACGAATTAAGTGTTTCCTTTGTGTGATTGATTATTGTAACATCTATGACAATATCATACCAACAAACTATAACATACGCTTCTACATAAATAGGATCGATGAAGTGAGTAAGTTGTAAAACCCAATTTAATATATTATTATTGTCACCATCTATGAAAAATTCTCCATTGGCATACTTTACATCATCTTATAGTTCATCTTCTAATTTGAGATGACTCATACCCTTTATTCTATTCAAAAGGCATAAATCAATCAAGTCATTTGGTTGTGTATGCGAAATCTGAGCTTTTGATTTTGTCTATTCTATTTCCTGAAACTGCTTGTCAGTAAGCATCTTTACAAAGCTCTCTTGACAAGATTGTACAACCAAATTCTTTTCAACAAATCATCAGGAGATGTTAGAATGCATATATAGAGAATGATTATCTATGGGATGTTGTAGAATAGTAGATTGACTAAGGTGCGTCATAGAGACCATGATTAGAATAGCTTTAGCAGTTTGCTTGTTTACATCTTCTCTAGAAGACTGTACCTCTTCCAAACAAATGACAGAAATTAGTGAATTGATTAGCCAAAATTATTAAAATAAATGCAAGGACTAACCCTATTGAAGGATAATGATAAAAATGCAGACCAAATGTGATGATATTGGATTGGACCAAAGCAATGATCAATTTAATAAAATAAATGGTGCTAGATGAATGACAAAAATTGATTACTTGTCAAGGACACATTGATGTGGGTACTGGGTCCAATACTATCGAGAGTCAACCTTTCTCTACTCTAAGGTCCCTTTCTCATACCTTCTAGGGTATTCTAAACCCTAACCCAAGGGAAGTCACTAAGATCTTCACCTCTCACTCAAGACCTGGTCCCCATCAACAATTTATCTCTCGATGCTTACTGAACCTACAAGGGTAGATTCATGCTCCTGAATAAACCAACTCATTCAGCCAATACACTCCATACATATTCCTTCACTTTTCTTCCCTAACCGGACTATCACCGAGCTCGCTTAGGGTAAGAACTCCATCTGCATATCCAACATCTCTCCTACAAAACAAAAGATAAAACTATGTACAAGGGCTCCTCTCCAATCCTATCCAGGCACATGGTTCTCACCATGGATTCAAGAACCTCGAGGAGCCATGAAATATTGCTACCCAAAATGGGTCAAGAACTCACAACTTGCAAAATAAAACAAAACAAACTAATCTACTTGCACTTGAAACAGACAATGAAGCTTAAAGATAGACTAAAACCACTCTTCAACTTCTATTTACTTCTTTTACAATACATATCCTCTCTTAAAAACAACATGCATCCAGGTATATATCTTGCGCTCTCCAGCAAATTTCACCCTCCTCATGAATGAAGGCATGAGCAATCATTAAGAAACCTCTCATCACTTCGAACAGGTGTAACTATCTATTCAAGACACGACGACACGTATTGAGTTGTTACAATTGACTAGGTTGGTCATAAAAGACAGAGTCGTGATTTTCGGGTCATTAACCAACTTTACTGAGCATCAGTGTTGAATTTACCGAGCATCAGAACCAAGCATCGATATGAACAGAGCATCAACACCGAGCACCAGTCAACAACCCCGAGCAATCATCACCGAGCGATGTCCCCGAGATGTAACCCCAAGTAAACCGAGTAACAACATCAAGCGACATCACCAAGCGGCATGAGTAGCATCCCCGAGTAACATAGTGTAACCCGAACACCAGAACTGCCTGAACACTAGTGTAAACTGAGCACCAAATATTAGTGCCATTTCATCTCCTTTGTTTGCTAGAGCCCTGGTTGGATTTCCAGAGGTTTCACACTACCTCAACACACACTAAACTGAAAAAAAAACAACTTAAACAACTATGGTGTTTGTTCACCGAATTAACCTCAATAATTACAAAAGTGGTAGAACAAAACACCTTACAAACCCAAAATGATTTCTAATCTAGGTGCTCCTGCGCCACACCTGACAAGATAGGATAACACGACACTGAGGGACATGACAATGCCAAATGATCAATTGATGAAATGATGACATGCCAAGGACACACGACATGGATTAATGATTGTTGATAAGGCATTGAAGAATGTAACAATGCCTAAAGATTTGATGGTGATGATTGATTAGGGTTGATTACAAGTGATTTTGATGATATTAAAATGGTTTTGAATCGATTTTGAAAGGTTTGGGTTGGTTTTGAATCAATTCTGAGATGATCTGCATTTGATTGAAAAGGGTTGAAGATGATGAAAGACATATTGAAAGATGTTTAAAGAACGTTAAGAAATAGGTCTGAATGATGATCAAGTTGGCCAAAAGATTGAAGTTAGTAAATTAAGAAAATGGGATGGGTTAGCATGTAAAACTGATAAGAGTGGGCACAGACCATTTTTTAGCATTTACATTTTGCCCCTCTTTTAAACTTACAGGTTAATCTTAACTTATAGGTTTAATGCTATCATTTGATTGATAGCATTAAAACTCCTTCGGTTAATTGCATTATTTTATCCAGAGTCAATTCAATTGGTTGAGCTTTAGCCACTATTATTGATGCACTAATATTGTCCAGTGTTAGCTATATTGCCCCTGCTAATATCATACAATTAGTGATGCACTAACATGAGCACTCGTGTTAGCAACAAGTAGCAAGCCCAAGAATCAATTCTTACTCTCGAGAATCCAAGATGGTTTTCTCCGTAGATCTAGCTTCTTTTCCCATTGGTGGTCAAGTAAAGGAGTCTCTATCAAAGGAGGAACCATTAACCTTCCTAGCTTCTTGTCTTTCTTCTTCTCATTTCAACATTGAAAAGTTTCAACATCCATCACACAAGCTTTTATCTTTTCATTATTTCTCTTTTGTTTTTATGTTGATTCAAAGATATTTCATAAACATATTTGATTACATTCAAAAAGGCATCTGCATCACAAAAGTATGAACATCTGATTACTTGATTTATTAGATCTCATCACTAATCTTTGTCTACATACTTTCATTTTCATTTTATTTCAAATTTGATTCCTAAAAAGGGGATTTACAAAGGAAATATCCTTTAGCAAACGTTCATCCCCATTTTTTATGTGCAAGTATAGGTTAGCAAGTTGTTCTACGCATTCTGCACCCAAGTATAGAATGTTCCTAGTGTTCAGCACCCAGGTAGACATTCCAAATGTTCTGCACCCTGAGAAAATCAGTAAAATTTTCTAGAACAACAGGTTACAACTCCAGTATCTTAGATTTGTAGTTACAGGATATTGTGACATAATGACAGTCCATAAATCAAACTGGAAGCTCCATCATCGCTATCTTACTTCCGCGTGCACACATTTCATTTATATTTCCTATTTAGCATATTTCATTTCCTGATTTATATAGTTTAATCATTTATATCACTCGTACATTCATTATCTTCCTCAATTTTAAGAAACAAAAAAAATAGAATCCCCTTTTGACCCATATCCGACATTAGCATCACTTCATCCTTTATTATGGTGTTGATCAATTTGACTTGAGGAGGCTTCGTATTCTGATGTAAACCTTACAAAATTGGGGAGAACTTTGAGCTCATTAGGTGATCCCTATTTTCCACTATACACCAACAAACTTTTTAAGCTAGATCTACAACAAAAAATGCATTAGCAGTTTCAAATCTATTCTTTGATAGGCATGAACAAGATGAACCACTCGTTAGTCAAATAGGATTAGCAAAAAACTACAACCAAACAAAATTTTATTTATTCTAGAACAAAAATGTAGGTATGCCTTCATAGAAATGTAAAACTAGTGAAATGCAAATGTAGACCTATTGAAAATATTAAAATATACTAAGTAGAGATTAGAGACACAAGTATACAATGAAAAAATGTAGTAAATAAAAGAAAAAATGTGACAGTATGCAAAAATTAAAAAAATAGAGATAAATAATGTATGTCTAGAGTTCAAAAATGTAAGTCTGCAACCGAGAAACCCTACTAGATGCATAAACTCGGGTTTGTAGAAGCAAAAATGTCACCATAGAAAAAGAATGGCACTTAGTAACCCAGAATCCAGAAACTCAAAAGTGGGAAGTAGAAATGTCGCCCTTTATTATTTTTGTTTGAGGGTAAAACAGTTTTTGAAGAGAACCGTAACCCTTCACAAAAGGAGAAAAGATAGGCAGATTAAAAGCACAACAAAAAGGATCCCAACTATGATTACATAATATAGACATATTAGTCTTTGTCTTTCTATTCAACCTCATTTTTATTTGGATTCATTTAGCATTTAGACTTACATTTATGACATAGTATAAATATGTTAGTGTAGAATCTGATGAAAGATCAGATTCACGCCAAGATCCAGCTGCATGCAAAAACCTGTCACAAGAAATGAAGTGAAAGAGGGAAAAAGCGAAACTCAGTTTTTACTCAAAAGGTGAGAGCAAAAATATTAACTGAATTAATGAAGAGCAAATACATAGTTCGACCTTATAAAGGTGAACGAAACCCTAAAAGGTAAATACTAGGTTGTGCATTATTAATTAGGAATTAATTAATAACGCACCTAAGAGAAGCTTAAGCTAATAGA
>MU228017.1:526240-542367 GCA_018584345.1 Thuja plicata
ATCTAAATTAATTCACCAATAATATATCATAACTATTAGTTATAGTAGGGTTGTGTCACCAATATTAGTTGTCATTATTGATTTAAAATATAATCTAGTGATCTTCATTATATTCCATGAGGAAAAAATGTTACTATCTTATTTGTAACACTTATCGGGGATAAGATTTCCTTTGGATTGTTGATAAATCAATGATACTGAAGAAATTTTGGGTCATATTATAATAATTAAAATATCGATACATTTAACTCACACAATACAATGAAGATTATTTGATCATATTTTAAATAAATGGTAGCAACTAGATACTATATAGTTCCCTTAAACCCATCAAATATTTTCATAGTTAGCCTAATAATTTTATATAAGAACTCTTTTTTCTTTAAATATAATTATTTTCCATGGTCATTAATGAAATTTTGGTTATTGCTTGAGATTCACTAATATTTTCTACAAAAAAATTGTGATTAGAAAATATTCGCCAATACAAATAATTTGTTTTCCCAAAAAATTGAGAGATTCACTAATAGAAATTAATTTTTTTAAAAATAAAATGAGAGATTCGCCAGGATTTTATATATTTTTCTACAGGGAGTTTCTTAAAGTTATCCCTGCAATAAATGGGACTAACACTTTCATGAAGATTGTTACTAACACTTCAATGCTAGTAACTACTAACCCTTTTTCTAGAATATTATTTGAGTGTTAGTAACTACTAACCCATTTAGTAGAATATTATCTTTCCAAGATTGAAAGGGCTAAGTAACTACTAAGCCTACTGTTGACGATAATAATTCAATAGGTTCATTACATTAGTATGCTAGGGTAAAGTGGTTGAGTAACTAATAAGCCTAATGTTGATGGTAATAATTCTATAGGTTCATTCCATCAGTATCCTAGGTTAAAGTCCTAATAACCAAAGAGTGTATTTGTTGAGTATATTCTTGTGAATGTTTGTGTTGTGAAATAATCTAACAACAAGTTGAATTGTTATATCATGATAAGAAGTAAAGCCCAAGGCATTGCATTGAGTTTGGGTGATAAGATTACACTCAAGAAAAAGGGCTAAGTATGTGTTGATCTATGGATGGTCAACTATTACTTCTAGGTTTTCTGTAAGAAAAGAAAATTTTGCATTGGTATCTTTATCTGCTTAAATTTTTTGGTAAGAGTTAGAATTCTGACTTCTTAAATTGGATGAGTGGTCATTGAAGCCTATAGGTTGATCTTTCAAAACTAGAAGAAAAATCAACCTTGATATGAAAAAGTATGTAAATAAACAAGATAAATATAAGTATTCACCTTGCTTACCAAAAACCTTTATGGATGGATACAAATCCGTTCTCCATGAATATGCTTGATTTCAATGCTTATGCTTACTTGAAGTTTGGTTTTAACCCTTAGTGTGCTTTTAACCCTTATGAATACTCAAAGTATGGTTTCAACGCTTATGCATACTCAAAGTATGGTTTCAACTCTTATGTGTTCTCCAATTCTAGATTCAACCTTTAGTGTGGTTTCAACCTTAGAGCATAGAATTGGAAAAAAAAAGGGTAATACAAGAAAATATTGGTCCAAGCTATTCAATCTTGTATCATTGAGTTCTGTCAAGTTGCTAGCATTGTGGTTCATTTTCTCATCAACTTCTTAGGGGATCACAATTTAGCATCTATAATTGATGTGGCTTTTTTTGTGCAGGAGATTATCCAGACTAGTCCTAAGCTTAAAGCCTCCATATTGATAAGGTTTTTAGAAAAAATTTATCATATTCGGGTTTCACAAGTGTGTTCCAGTGCTCTATGGATTATTGGATAGTACCCCTTTCTCTTATTCAAGTGGAAATGGTTTATCAACCATCAAAAAAATTCTTAGGGAGCTACCATTTTATGCAATTTTTGAGGATACTAAGGTGACTAATTTGAGGTCATCAACCACTAACAAATCTCAGCCAGCAACATCTGTGACCTTGTCCTCAAGGTGACCTTTCAGTCTAGATGTGCATCAAGGCTTTTCAGACTATCATTAAGTTCCTTTAAGTTTCTAGTACTATGGTTCATTTGCTCATGCAATTCTTAGGGGATCACAATCTAGCATCTACAATTGATGTGGTTATTTTTGTGCGAGAGATTATCCAGACTAATCCTAATATTAGATCTTCAATATTGACTAGGTTGTTAGACACTTTTTATCATATTCAAGCTTCACAAGTTTTCTCATGTGCTCTATGGAAAATTGGAGAGTAATCCCTTTCTCTTACTGAAGTGGAAAATGGTTTATCAACCATCAAACAATCTCTTAGGGAGCTACCATTTTACAAAAAAATTGAGGACACTTCACTTTACATGGTGTGGACCCTATTGGGAGGGTCTACACTAGTAGAGTTTTGGGCATACCTCTACATGGTGGGGAACCTCTTTGGAGGGTCCACCACATTTTGAGGGGACCTTAGGGTAATAAGGGGGTAGGGGGTATGGGGTAGGACTTCACCCTAAGGCTGAAAGTTATCACTCCTCAACACAATCGCTTTGCAGGTCAACTCAACTAGGTACTTTTCTTTGTGCACAGATTTAACCCGATATATAAGTATGTTGCCTTCTATAACCTTTTCTACTGGATCTATATCTAACGAAACGTTCCAACAAATGAAGCTCCAATGATAATATATATTTTCGAGGACCACATGTCTGCCATAGTTAAAACCGTATTTGAATCTTAATGTATTTCTGTGACCCAGGTGACTATTCTCTATATTATTCTCTATTGATATGTTTTTTAACTAAGATTTCTTTTAGCTGATACACTACTTAACTCAGATGTTGTTTAGCGAAGCAAACGGAAAGCATAGAGAATCCGTTAAAAACATATTTCATATGTTAAACAAAACAAATTCCTCCTTACAGATCGCCAGAGTTGCTGGTGAGAGTGCCCTATCAAAATACAAATTCTACAGTGGATGTAGCAATTAATTTATTATTTTGAGACTACCCTTCAAGTCTGGAAAACTTGCTTGATGTACATAAAAATCTATTCAAATTCGCGAGCAAGATCTGCCTTGAGTGCTTTCATTTAATGTTGTAAATTCACTGTAGCTTTAGAAGTGCATATGAATAATACAAGACCGATAGGACTATAAAAAACTGACTGCACGATTGAAGTGGTTGGGAATAATATCTCCAACAAGTTGTAAAAACGAGCATAAAAATTGTCATCCAACATACATAAATTAAAAATAATATAAAAAACTTAAACTTACAAAACATAAATATTACAGATATATTATCGCTTTGGTTTTGAAGGTTTTTTTTAAAATATTGATATCAGTATTAATAATGAGAGAATTCAAAAAGTATTGCTCAAACTTGTTGCAAACGATAGCAGTGTCCAAATGAATTTCGTTTTAAGGACCAAACAAACTCGATCTAAGATTAAAAAAAACTTGAGTCGAGCGCCAAGAAAAATTGACCTGCAACCATTTGTACCTTGGACGTGACATCCGGTGTAGACATTTATTACGACCGTATCTAGAACGTAATAGAGGAGGGATATGGTAGAATGGATGGGGGCTATTGTAGTATGGAAAGATTATTACCTCCAGCGGGTCGTTTCAGCAGGAAACAGAAAATCTATTTTTCCATAGTGGAGGGTCTTGGACAAGGCTCTGGTGAAGAGCAAGAGAAAAAGAACGCTGGTGACGAGCAATAGAAAAAGAAGGTAGGGCTTCGCTTCAGTATTTGGTATGCATATCGTGATGTAAAAAGAATATCAAGCACTTCAACTGCCAGATCTTCTCTACCCATCACTAAGATAGAAAGATTCAAATTCGTTCATAATAGTGGTATCTAAGTCATCCTTGGGCAAAGCATTAGTAACCTGAAGAAGTTATAGTTTTTGGCTCTTACAAACAAGACTATTCAAGATTCCTTCTCCATACTAGGTAAATATAGTTGCATATGGGATCCTTCAATATTAGTTTACCCTTCCAAAGTTGTGCAGATCTACTCGCCCTATCACTAAGGTAGAAATCTTCAAATTCATTCATAAGAGTGTCATCTAATTCAGACTTAGGCAAACCAATAGTAACCTGAAGAATTTTCACTTCATCTTTCTGAATAAGAAGCCACTGTGCATCATCAAACTTACTTATAGTCTTGTTACTCGGCCACTTTACCCTAGCATACCGATGGAATGAACCTATAGAATTATTACCATCAACAATAGGCTTAGTAGTTACTCAACCACTTTACCCTAGCATACTAATGGAATGAACCTGTAGAATTATTACCGTCAACAGTAGGCTTAGTAGTTATTCAACCCTTTCAATCTTGGAAAGATAATATTCTAGTAAAAGGGTTAGTAGTTACTAACACTCAAATTATTCATAAAGATAGTTGTCACTAAAAGAAATTGCCCTTGCAACATGGCGTTATCACATCGTTAAGACTGGCTAACACTATTGAGTGTTAGTAGACCTCATCAAACTTGAAGGTTTTTTTCTCTATGTCGGCACGTAGCTCTTCTGGTACTAACATTTTGTGCTAACACCTAGTTGCTAACACTTAGTTGCTATATTCTAGTAAAAGGGTTAGTTGTTGTAGACACCTAAATTTGACCAGGTGTATCTTAAACATCAAATTTATAAATCTCAGTCGATTGCCCCAAATCTCATCAAAATGCATTAAAATGGATCAAAATCAAATCAAATTGACATTTATCAAACAAAGTGGATAAAAAAATAAATTAAATCAAATGATTAAATAATCATGAAATCAAATAATTAAATTCAAGCCTAAAATGGATTAATCAAATTATGCAATTGATTTTAATCAATTAATTGTATAGTTTAAATTAAAAAAAAATCAAATCCAACCCATTCACCCTTACATGGCTAAATTAATTAAATGATTGAATTAAATAATTCCTAATTTCTTTGAAGACAACCACCTAATTTTCCCTCCATTTGAAAACACCTCAAAGCTTTTTACTCAACCAATATTTGACTATGATAAACTCACTCTACCCCCTACCCTTGGGAAATTGCTATAAATACAAGCCATTTTCTTTGTATTTGGGATTCAAGAGCAAAGCATCCTTATTATAGGCATTTGGAGAGCATTTGAGAGCTTTTGAGAATATTTCAGCATTTGCATAGCATTTAGAGTATCATTTGTAGAAGCATTTGTTGGTTTTATAACATATCTTAGAGCATTTTGAGTTAGACTAGAGCATTGTTTATCATTTTCTTCTCGTTCTAGGATTTTCCTTGAGAGAGATTAAGACTGAGAGATCTCTTAACAAAGCTTAGATAGAGAACCATGAGATGTCATGGGTTTTAAACTTCAATTCTTAGATTAAATAGCATTTTCTTTTCATAGAGTTGTTGTTTCTAATCCTAATTTCATGAAGGTGTAATCTTACACACACAAATGGCGCCCACCGTGGGGCTTTAAGCCTCAATTTCCATCATTTTATCATATTTTTATGTGTTTTGCTTCACTTTCTTGACATTTTTTGCAAAAAAAATAGGTGAAAAGCCGCGTACAAAGATTTAAGAGCCACGTACGAAGATTTAAGAGTCGCGTACAAAGCTTTAAGAGCCACATACAAAGCTTTAAGAGCCGCCTAAGGATTTTTCTTCTATTTCTGCCTTTCATTCTTAAGCCGCCTGTGAGATAAAGTGTGTTGCCTGTGAGATAAAGTGTGCCGCCTGTCAGACACTAAAGACTACCTGTGAACTTCCAAGAGCCGCTTACTAGCAACGTCTAACTGCACTTTGCACGTTCTATGTCGCCTGTGGCTTTTATTTGACCGCCTGTGGATTTTTCGGAGCCGCCTTTTAAGATTTAAAAGCCGCTTTCAAAGTTTGTATTTACACTTACTAACAGTTAAAAGCCGTGTATTAGCTGTTAAATGCCACTTAGATCTTTTTGCTTTAAATCAAGTTTTTAATGATTTGCTCGTTGTTTTAACTCTTTGTGTTTTTCATTGCTGCAGATGAAAAATCATTCGAAAGTGCAGAAACCAGATAAGCGAGTCACAAGGCCTAGCAAAGAGGTAAGGATTAAGACTAAACATGATAAGCAAATACATGCATCTAATCTTTTAGAGAGATTATTCGAAGAAGAACACCTTTATGATCACTATATTAAAGTATTTTTTGCTTATAAAGAAAAATTTCCTACTCTTTGATTGGTTTTCATTCTTAAGTTCTTTAAGTTTTGATTTGACAAATTTGATTTAAAAGAGCTTTTAGAACTGAAATGGTCAATTTATTTTCCAAGTTTTTCTTCACTTTGTTTTGATTGTGTTGACTAACTTGTTGGAGGAGCCGGAGTGGGAACGATCGCCACTAGGTGAGTAACAAAAAAGGCAAAATACATCAAAAATGTGCCTAGCCTTTGCTAGCTTCGAAACAAGGTATTTTTCTAACCAAGCTTGCATTGATTAAATTGTGGAAAATTCTTTGAATCTAGCATAATTAGGGACACCCTACTATTTTCTATTCAAACGAGACATTAGGTATATGCTCTCAACTTTTTGAAGTTGATCAAAAAGCCAAAAGTGTCAAGTTTGGGTGGTAGAAAGAAAGGGAGGATTAATTGAACCACACACTTCATTTTTAAGAACTTCCTTGTCAAGGGGTTGAAAAAGAACAAGTAGTGTTTGAAGTGTTTGGAACGAAGGAAGACAATAGGGATATGCTCTTCACTCTTTGAGTGAATCAAATTCCCAAACTTGTTGGACTAAGTTCAATTTTCGCTTTCTATACATGCTAGCTAAAATAGAGCTTTAGAGGGCTTGCCTCCCGAGAATTCCTTTACGAAGGCGGTGAGAGGGAACGACCCAAAGTGGGAGATAATCACTTTTGCCGCGATATCATCCGACCCACTATAAATAAATGCACTTTACCTTAATCGAAAAGTGACTAAACCTTGTGCAAGTCATCCTCACTTCCTCGAGTAGTCCTTTGGGATTGCGCAAAATTGTACTTTCGTGCGTGTGGGAAGCCCGCAAGGGGGTAAAGGAACTTGACAAGATTTAGAACAGATGTGTGATTAAAACCTTGTTAAATAGTAAGTCTACCTTTTTAGAGCCATTGTTAAAAGCCAAATTTGACTCTAGGTAGATTGCTTGGAAGAATTTCCTGTGTTATACTTGTAAAAAACATCCGAGAACATACACTTTTAGTGTTGTTTTAGGGATATGGTGCAAATTTGATGTGTGTTTAGTTTGTACTTCATTTTCATGCAAGAATCTTCTTTAACAAGTCTGATCAAAACCATTAAACTTTTAAAATCCAAAAACATTGAAAATTTCAATTTTGATCAACAAAGAGCCGCCTACAAGAAATTTTGAGCCGCCTACAAACAATTGTGTGCCGCTTACGAACTGCAGAGCGCCGCGTAGAGGAATTCCAATAACCGCGTACCAACATTTAAAAGCCGCCTACACACAGGCAAGTGTCGCCCAAAAACAAAGAAGGGAAAACATGGGGCATTTCCCGAGGATTTGGAAATATTTTGAAATCATATTTGGATACCCTTTTCGGAGTTATTTCTATCCAGTGCAGAAAATAGATCATATTCCTTCAAACATTTATAATGATGAATCTATTTGAGAAACGAATCAATCATATGGTGGAGAATAATTGTCAACGTCAAAATCAAAATCTCCATAGGACTCAATACGACGAAGTAACCGAAGATGAAATTTTGGAAGCATCCCAAGATCCTAAGTTTATGGAAACAATGCACATAATTTTGAAGAGGGATAAAGAAGCATATTTTGCTCAATTAGGAGCTACCCTTTCTCATAATGATGATATATCAACCTTAAAGAAGGATGAGGAAAAACAAAATGATACATCTTCTAAAAATCCATCATTACGATCAATTTTTCCTTTTCTTTATGATGATGGGCCATCTGTATCTTCATCTTCTTCACGAGACAAAACATTTAAGTGCAACAAACCTATCTTGGATCAAGGGAAATTTCATGACCACCCTATTTGCAATCAAGATAATAAAGAGAATGAAGAGAAAGGGACCACTCAAAATTTAAAAAAAAAATTTAAAAAATTGAAAAAAGAGAAAAGTGCCTTGGTGAAAACCTAGCAATAGGCGCCTTGGTAACAAAAAAAAAGAAAAAAAGTAAAGAGAAATCAATCCATCCTATGGTGAAAACCACTTTTTTGGTTCCTTGGACAAGTACCATGATGAAAACCTGGCAAACAGGCGTCATGCGTAATTCCTTCCTCTTGCACTCTACACTTGGGGGCAAGTTTCATCCATGTTATCCTATGTCTTCCATATTCTATCATTCATCTCACTTGCATCCATATTCCCTCTTTCACCTTTGGTCTTGACGAGGTTGAACATATCCTAATCCTAATTTCATGAAGGTGTAATCTTACACACAGTTGTTACTAATACTCAAATTACCCAGCCACTTTATTCAAATTTAGTAGTTTTCTTGATCCTTTTCAAGTTTAAAACCATATTTGAATCTTAATGTATTTTTGCGACCTAGGTGACTATTCTCTGTTGATATGTTGTTTAACTAAGATGTTTTTTAACTGATACACTACTTAACTCAGATGTTGTTTAGTGAAGCAAAAGAAAAACATAAAGAATCTGTCAAAAACATATTTCATATGTTAAACAAAACAAATTCCCCCTTACAAACTCCAGAGTTGTTGTGAGAGTGCTCTATCAAAATACAGATTCTACGGTGGACGTAGCAATTAATTTATTATTTTGAGACCACCCATGAAGTGTGGAAAACATGCTTGATGTACACAAAAAACCATTTAAATCTGCAAGCAAGATTAGCCTTGAGTGCTTTCATTTAATGTTGTAGATTCACTGCAGATTTAGAAGTGCATATGGAGAATACAAGACTAACAGGACTATACAAAACTAACAAATTTAGAAGTGCATATGGAGAATACAAGACTAACATGACTATACAAAACTAACTGCACGATTGAAGTGGTTGGGAATAATATCTCCAACAAGTTGTAAAAAGGAGCATAAAAATTGTCATCCAACATACATAAATTAAAAATAATATTAAAAACTTAAACTTACAAAAATAAAATATTGTAGGTATATTATCGCTTTGGTTTTGCGGTTTTTTTTTTTATATTGATATTAGTGTTAATAATGAGAGAATTCAAAATGTATTGTTCAAACTTGTTGCAAACGATAGCGGTGCCCAAATGAATTACTAGTTAGTAGTTACTAACACTCAAATTATTCATGAAGATAGTTGTCACTAAAAGAAATTGCCCTTGCAACGGCATTATAAGCCAATAATTTGCTCTACCCTTCACTCTACTTGGTGTGAACCCTATTGGGAGGGTCTACACTAGTAGAGTTCTAGGCATACCTCTACATGGTGGGGACCCTCTTTGGAGGGTTTAATGACCCATTCTGAGGGGACCTTAGGGTAATAAGGGGGTAGGGTGTATGGTGTAGGAATTCACCCTAAGGCTGAAATTTATCTCTCAACACAATCGCTTTGTAGGTCAACTCAACTAGGTACTTTTCTTTGTGCATAGATTTAACCCGACATTTAAGTATCACAATCCCTCTCAGTTTGGCAAATGGTCCTGAGAGATGCAAAAATTCTCATAAAGTGTACCCAATAATTCATCTGCATAAATAAAATTTATTGTGTCCTAGACTTATGTCAAATCGTGTGGATGCTCCTCCCCAATTTTAAAAATTTCCTCAAAGATATCATCCTTCAAGTATTTACAATGCAAGTTTAAAACGCCCAAAACAACTACATGAGGTTGATGATCCATCATAAACTTCAAAAGGCATCTATTTCCATTGTGTCTTGGTGTTGGATGGAAATAAAATAGGGTATTTAAGACCTCCAAAACTCATTCAAACTTTGTCATAATGGCCCAAAACTATTGTTGGGTTGCATTTCTATCCTTGAAATATCTTCATGTAAGTGAAATATAAGCATTTAGGAGTCATAACTACTCTTTTGTAAGCATCCTTGTGTTCATTTAGTGTCCCATCTCTTGCCATTCTTAGTAGACTGCCTCTTGTCACCACATATCTTCAATCTCTACCATTGTGCTTTGGACTAATCACTTTGTTCATCTTTGTTGCTCATTCTTGACTATCTGCTTTCATGATGCATATGAAGGGTGTTTCACGTTGCAGTCGGGTCTCAGAGACCCACCCAACATGTACATGATGTAGAGATATATGATTTTTGTCATCAATGTCCAAAGACCCAACATTATCCATGGAAGGCAAAGACATGTTGATCAGATCTTGAGGCCCAAACAGCATGTCATGTACACATGACTTGTCATTTGATCAAAAATAGCGGATTGCAAACGGAGAAACTATGCAAATGCAATCACAACCAACAAAAGATAGAAATATTGAAGATGATCATCAAGAGTTAAACCTCAGGCATCATATGTGCCACTATGCAATACAACACAAAAATGTGCCCTCAAAATCTACAAATCTAGGTTTATAAGCCATTGAGAAGAGTTGAAAACCAATTATAACTCAAACACAGCAATAATAAATGTGTTTCTCAGTCAAAATCAAATTTTGAAAGAAGTATTGCAGGCCCTTTTTAAGTTTTGACCTTGTATTTCAGGTTTAAAACCTTGTTTTGCAAGTTGACCATTAAAGAAAACACAAAGTTTCACATGTTCAGGTTTCGAATGACATATTACAAGTCATTTTGGGTTATAAACTTGCATTTGTTGTTGTAAAGCCTGTATTCCAAGCTGTCAAACTTTTAAACTCATAAACCATAAAGTCCTTGTAATTGGATCCTAGAGACCCAATTACAAGTAAGTAATATTATGTTACTTGTAATGGGAGCCATGAAACCCAAAACAATTGGTGACTGCATCCACTAAACTAAAAAAACACCAAAAGACCTGACCAAAATCAGATGTTAAGAGGTGGTATGTAAGTTTAACAAGGAAATCGGGAGTTTTGAAATCAATTGCAAGTAATTTTAAAACATTGAACTTGCAAGTCGGGTCTCAAAACCCCACTTGCAAGTTTGGTTGTATGACATAGTCGCTTGCAATGCAAGCCATAAGATCCAACTTGACATGAGAATCACTTGCAATGCAACCTTTGAGACACAAAATTGAAGGAAGAGCTAGCTTTTAGACAATGAAACTTTTGAAAAAAAAAACGGAGATCAAGGACTTGGGTTTGTCAATAAACACCTTAGGAGATGGAAATGCACCTTGAAATGTGTGCCAAAGCCTTAAAATGTTAAAATCTAATGGGTTATCCCCTATTTTTTGAGGCTTGCAAATATTGGGGACAACACTCCCTCATAGGCTGGCTCAAAAGACATGAGCCCAAACATAAAAGCCTCCAATAGAGACAACTCCACAAACTCATCATGAAAGACCAAGGGGCCAATCAAATCCGAACCACTTATGTCTCCCTCATCAAGTATAAGTGTAACACTAGTGACTAGTCCACCAAGTGTATGCTCCATTATCCCCTCTTCTTCCATGACTTGACCCTTCAAAGGGTTCTCAAAAAGAGGAAGCTCGTGGGCCTCATGATGCAAACAAATATACCTATATCCAAGCCCATAGAAATCTGAATGCAAGTGTTGCCTTGCTTGAGTAGTCATACACTTAACCCCCCATCCATCCTCCAAGAGCTGATGTGCAAATTCAGAATTCTCATTACATCCTTCACACAAAATATGAGTGTCATCATCCTAATGTGAAGTGGCTGCCATCTCCTTGTTATGCAGAGGTGAGGGATTGGTGTGGTCAAACAACAATTCAGAACAGCAGTCATACATGTCCTCAACAATTTCAAACACTCCATCCATGGTCAAAGAAAGGCCCTCCATCAAGCGCTGCTCCAAGAGATGTTTCTAAATGAAATTTGTTAGAGTAGTCATATTATAGCTAATAATTAATTCATTTAATTATTAGTCTATTATACTCTACGCTTAAGTTAAACTTAGGCATCTTATTATTCTCTAGGGTTTTTTCACTTTTAGGGTTTCGTGATTCCTTTTATAAGGATTCACCTCTTTGTTTTCAGTAAGGATATTGTATTGTATTCATTTTTGTTGATAATAGAAATTCATTCTTTCAACATGGATATCATGTCTCTGGCTTTTTGGCCGACATAGCTTCTTCTGTCTTTTGTCTTTGTTTCTTCCTTGTGACAGGTTATGCATGCAGGTGTTCTTGGGAGAATAGGTGTCTACCTATTCTAACATGGTATCAGAGCTTTCATGTTGCTCGTTGTTCTGGTTTTGTTGAAGCAAGCTCTTCGCAGTACGAGGGTTTGAAGTTTTTCATTTTTCTGTTGTTTTTATTAGATCTGGGGAGTCTCTTTTTTTTGGTGCACTTTGAGAAAAAACCGACCTCACGGTTGCGTTCGGAAGGCCCAAAAACCCTAGAATCCATATAAAACACGTCCAATTTGGACACTGAAGCGTCTGGGAGATTTTTTTGGCCCTCTAGGGCCGTACAGGCACGATTTTCGAGAAAAAAAATTTTAAAAAAAAAACATTAATTTTCAATGTTTTTTGGTTTTAAATTTAACGTGCCCAGTGCAAAATTGAAACGCGCCACTACTCCGAGCTCCTCCGGCAGCGGCTCCGCCGCCACCTCTTCCGCGACCCCCGTCGCCTCCCGGCCCCGCCACCGCCCACCGCGGCCCGCCGGACCTCCTCCCCGCTCTGCTCCGCCCTTTGGCACCGCCCGGTGGGAGTGTTTAGCCCCCGGGCCCCTTTTTTGCCAGCGATCGGTCATATTGATGACCAGGAGCTCCGTTTTCAGCCCCTGCGCACGCCATGCGCCCAAGGGCCCATTTTTTTTAGCCCCAGGGGCTTAAAACCTGTTTAGCTCCGTTTTCAGGCCCTGCGCACGCCATGCGCCCAGGGACCCTTTTTTTTAGCCCCATTTTTGGAGCATTTTTTGGCCCTTCTCACCTTTTTCGCTTTATTTGGAGCATACGGAAGCCTTTTTTGGACTTCGTTATATCGTCGAAAATCTCTTTCCGAACTCTTTCCGACCATGGTACTTAGGTTTTTTGGCTCTGTTGTTTTGACAACGATTTTTGCTGTCAAAGTCCGATGTTTGGTTTTGCCTTCCGGGAGCCATATCTGGCTCATCCGGACTCCGTTTTTGGCAAACCAGATATCGTCGGAAAGCTGGTTAAGTGAACTTCTCAGTTGCAGGGGTTTTGTTTCCAGATTCTGTTCCAGGTTCTCTCTCCTCCGAGTTTGACATCTTTCGCACTCTGGCGGATTACTTGGGTTCTACAGGTCCTGGGATCTCTTCTTCTGATCTTCTGGCTCACTCTTCTTTCTGACTTCTGAGCTTGTATGCTTCTCTTCTGTAGCATTAATTCTTCTGTAAACGCACTGTGATAAAGTGTCTACTTCTGCATATCTGGGATTTCGAGCACCTTGTGTGTTTTTTGTACTCGCACTTAGTTATAAAGTGTCATGGGGGGTTATGATGTTATGTCATTTTGTGCTCATCCACCTTTGTCAAGTGAGCGTACCTTCCACGACATTAGCCCATGATGTGTGTCGGTGACACCGCCCTTTATCTTGTGCTTGTACTTCTGTTGCACTGTTGGTGTTCCTGATTCTTCTTTCTGCAGATGTTTCTGGCATTGCATTTCAGTGTTCCTGTCACCTCTCCCTGTTCAACATTATGGGGGGGTTCACCTATTGGTTCTATTGCTTCCTTGGTTCGATTGATCAACTCTTCAAACTTTGTCTTCTCTACCTGGTCATGCACTTCAGTGGGGGTTCCAACAGTTTCTTCTGACAGTGTTTACAGCTTCATGCTTCGGAGATGCTTCTTGCTCTTTCTTGTTCCTTTCTTTGGGACTTTCCCTAGATTGAAGGCTTAGCTTCCTTCATCTAGTTTATTTCTTGTACTTGGGTACCTGATCAGGCCTAGTTGTCGGGACCCATAGTTCCTTTCATGCATTTTGTTTTCATGCATTCTTTAGTCCTTAGTTGTTTAGCTTCTCCCTAAGTTACACTTAAGGGGGGGTGTTAGAGTAGTCATATTATAGCTAATAATTAATTCATTTTATTATTAGTCTATTATACTCTACGCTTAAGTTAAACTTAGGCATCTTATTATTCTCTAGGGTTTTTTCACCTTTTGGGTTTCGTGATTCCTTTTATAAGGATTCACCTCTTTGTTTTCAGTAAGGAGATTGTATTGTATTCATTTTTGTTGATAATAGAAATTTATTCTTTCAACATAGATATCATGTCTCTGACTTTTTGGCCGCCATAGCTTCTTCTGTCTTCTATCTTTGCTTCTTCCTTGTGACAGGTTATGCATACAGGTGTTCTTGGGAGAATAGGTGTATACCTATTCTAACAAAATTCACATGCTTCAAGCTTGACCCAAAGCTTCATCCTTTTGGCTACCATGACAATAGGTATGTCATTGCACTTTGCCTTCCCAAGGTGTGTTGTAATATCCCCATCCTCGAACCCTTCCTGTAATGTCCCTATTTTTCAATATTTAAAAAGATAGGACTGTTACTCCATATTCTTTACTTATTATGTCAAATAGATAGGATTTTTAAGCAAGTAATGGCAGATAAGTCTGAAATCTAATTTATTTATAAATTTGTACAACAAACAATGTCTACTTATGATATGCAGATTGCAATGAATTTATGATGACTGTCAATTCTATAATGGTAAACTGATAATGGCAATTACAATATCTAGTATATACAACTGTGGCAAATATCAATTTATCGATTGTGCAAACGATCGATGTCTTTACATGTAAATGTTGTTGTTCCTGATAAAGCAATGTGGTGTAAACCTTCTACAGCAATCTAGTTGTTGTTTCCGATTTATAATTATATTCTTGCAACAATGGGGTTGGTTGTGTCTGATGTAGCAATAACTATATGCACAAAGAGATGTTGATTATACGCCTGCTATGTCTGATGTAGCAATATATACATGCATTGGAGATGTTGTTTCTGAATAAGCTATATACTCTTGCACCAATATTGTAATGATTGAAATATTGGTGTGACACCTTGATGAAGGTTTCACTGAAGACTAAAGTAAACTAAGTTCTACACATGCATTCAAATAAATATCATTTTTTGCAGAATATCAAATGAGTCTAGTTGGTTATCCATAAACAAACCTGAACACTTCCTTTTTTAGTGTGAAAAAACATCACACGAGTTTTACAAAGGTCGATTACAATGGAGAGACTCAATCCAAGTGGATTCCTCACTAAGTAATAATGAATTCATTATACATTTCAAAAGAAGTCATCAAACTACAACAAAATATATATCCCTTTCTTAAAGATAAATCTTAATTGTCCCTTCTTAATTCCACAAAATGATTTCCCCATCCCCTTCAATAATGAAAATGAAGGTTTAAATACCCACTATAACTCATTCCAAAGTGGGATGCATGTAACTTGCAAGGAAATCCTGAAAATTCATGATTTCAGCACTTGTAAGGGTAGTCCATACCTTCAGATCAAGTTTTCGTCACTTTTGTACTTAAAATTAGACATGACCACATCCCTAATGGTGTCCTTGAGAGGCACAAGAGTGAGAAGTTAATGCCAATAGTTGAATCTTGGGATGTGAACCTAAAGGAACTAGGGACAAATTCCCACATCGATAAAACCTTTGAAAACCCCAAAAGAGCCATAACCAAACTAAGGGCCCGTTTGGACGCAGGCATACGGAATGCCGGATATAGTCAATTCTAGAATATGCTGCAATTCTAAAATATCATATCCTCAAAATGATATCCGGAATATGTGTTCGACCCGTTTGGACGCACCTGGAAGATGACCGAGAAGATGTATTTTCCGCGTTTGGGTGCCGCATTTTGGAATTGGAATATGCACTGAATGACAATTTGCTTTTAATTTCTTTATAAAAATTTGTGATTTTTTCAAATGTTATGATGCTATATTAAAAGCCCCATATTTAAATTATTAAATTCTAATTTTATTTTTTATATTAAAAATTACACATAAAATCAAATTTAAAAATTTATAAAATTAAAATTTATTAAAAAAATAACTTTGTAAATTTGATTTGTTTTAATTTTTTATGATTACT
>MU228017.1:542639-568937 GCA_018584345.1 Thuja plicata
TTCTTGGATTCCAAAAATTATACAGCGCCCACGCGGACCCGACGACCCACGTTAAATTGGAATTCGGAAATGGGCATGCGAAGATGGTATTCCAATTCCACCTTTTCAAGTGGAAGATGGTATGCCCCTTTTTTTGGCCAAATTGGAATATCGAAATTCCAATTCCATCTTTCTCAGTCGACCACAAACAGTGGATACCGTCTTCTGAATACGGAATGCATGAATATTGGCCGATATGCCGTGGTCCAAACGGGCCCTAAGAATATATCAATATCTAAAAGATGGTTGACATCTCTTGCCCTCGAGAATAAATTGTAATTGGGGACCTTGTTGAGAGTTCATGTAGTCCTAGAACCAAATTAATTAACCTTTTGAGTAGAGCAATAATCAAGACACCTGAAATTGGGGTGTTAACACTCAATAGTTATAACATTTTCATCATTATCAACAATAATTTTAGAGACCCATCGAATCATCCTCATCTCTGTACGCTCCGTAAAAAAATCTTCTTGCAGAAAATCCAAAAGCAGCATGATATGCTCTGTGGCACAGATAAATAATTTTTGGGAATCATCTATCTTGCAGGGCTCTTCCTCCAAAGACTACACAGGGATTATCCAATTATTTTTTATAATTATTTCTTGACACTCTTTATTGACAGATTCTTAACCCAATACTACAGCTCCTATAATATCAGGAAACATTAGCTCTTCCCCTTCCTAGAAATGTTAAATCCTTTCTCCCGATACTTTTTTTGGTTGGTGAACCTGATTATTGACCTCAACACCTTCCTTCCAAAGAAGCTTGCCTGTGCACTGATCCTCAGATGTAAAAGCAGCAGTTCTGGGCAAGTGTGTGGAGATCAAACTGCAGAGCTCCAGGAAGATTGAGTTCCTGTTTCTAATGTTCTCATGGAGAATATTATGTTCCTTGAGAGCTCTGAGGTGTGCTGTATTGTTGTACGTTGCCATGTTTTACATCAAGGCACACATGGTATGAGCAGCTGTCACAGGTTTGTTCAGTTCCTTTTCTGCATACGTAATGTCCCCTTCATTTGACAAAAGAAATTAATTGAATTTAATAGTAAGTAGTATTTTGGGCCACATTTATTTATTTCCTCAAGGGGGGCCAATTGAAATTTAAATATTTTAAAGTGAGAGGTGCTATCAAGGTAGTATAAAACGAGGGCTTGAGGGAGCAATTGAGGCATGGAAGTTTCGATTTGGTTTGTATTGCTACCAGCAAGCACTGGCGAGCTAAGTGAGCCGGAAGTTACAGTGGCAACCCCACCCTAGGCTCCAAATTCGTATAGTCTCCGTTGGAAATGAATTTGCACTACAGTGTCAATAATTAGTAGATCAAGGAAGAATCGCCAAGCTTAAATGCAGACGTGTGCAGATCATAATTAGGTCAATCTGGTTAAGGGAGAGTGTTCAATGCTATTGAAGGGCCTACATCTTTATCCAGAGTTGCTGCAAAAAATACATTGGGCGGTCTTGCAAAGTTATATCATACAGACTGAGAGAGTGTTTTGATGATGGAATTGTATCTGTAACCTGTTCGAGATCTTGTTGACCGGAACTGAAGACAATAGCGATCATCTCCTTAAGTCCTTAATTTTGGGCTGGGTGATACATCTTTGGAGCCATTGTGAAGACATTCGTAATGATATCTAAGGATTGGATTGCAACACTGAAGTAGTGCAGTGTTCGGAAAGTGGGATGAGTGTAATGGTTGTGAGAGGAGAACAGGTCTGCGATCTGAAAACTACCCATGAACTCTTTGGTCACTGTTCAAACATTCATTAGACAAGCCGCTAAGTACGATCTCATTTGGTAGTTAACTGCCATCATTGTAGATTAAGGGGAGCCATGTAATCAGCTTGTTGCCACGGGGAAGACATAGAAATCGCTACAGGCGATCTGGGATACATCACTGATCATTGAAGTGTATCCAGAACAACAAAGACTCCGTTTCGTGGATCATCCCCAGGTTCATTCAGCTGTCCATAAGGTTCGCAATAAGCTGACAAAGCTTGTTCTACATATTATAACCCATATCACATTGTGCAGTTGCAAGCAACGAGAAAACAAAACTCATTCTACATATTATAACCCATGCCACATTGTGCAGTTGCAAGTCATGAGAAAATAAAGCTCTTATACATATTACAACCCATATCACATGGTGCACCATCATTTTGATGATTATGCAAAGGATGCAAATCATGATGGAACAGAAATCATACTTCACATTCTCAGATCTCAAGAATATAATGCAGTAATATTAGTGTTATTCTACAAGGATAACATTGCAGTATTTTCAAGTCAGACAAATTATTTTGAGCTTTAAATAACGGAATGTCCCCTTTCTGAAATAGGATTTAATAATAAAATTAAAATATCAAAATAAATAATAATAACAAAATATAATATAATATAATTTTTAGTTTAATGAAAGGTCAAGAGATGTGCAATGAAGAGTTGTGACTCCCTCAACATAAGATATAAAAGGGAGGAGAGTTCATTTGAAAGGAGGTAAGGAAGAAGGAAGAGAGGAGCATTGAAATTAAAGAAGGATTAATGTAAGAAGAAAGGAACGGGATGGAAATAAGGAAGTGACTCTTTCAAAGGGCAGCAATGATAAAGGGTTGTGACTCTAATTATGAAAGGTTGCGACTCTCTCAAAGGGCAGACATGATGAAGAGATGCGACTCTCCCTCACATTGCGAGATATAAAGGGGAGAAGGGTTCATTTGAGGAAGACATCCATGAGAGATCAATTTGGGGAATAATTTATTACTCTCAAAGGACAGTGATGGAGGGTGGTGACTCGAGCCTTATGAAAGGAGGTGACATTTTCACCAATGAAGTATAAAAGAGACCATTCCAATCATTTAAGGATCACTTATCAATCATCACTCATGAATCCACAAAGGCAATCATAAATTATGAAATCAAGCAAACAATCAATCAGCAAAGCACTCTATCAACTCAGTGTTCATTCGATTCACCAACGTATCAAACCAGCACTCATTACATCATCACTCATCAATCATCTAATGATTCTAATCAACAATCTCTTAATCATCACTCACCAATACCTCAAATCATACAGTAAAAAGAATTCATTCATACAATTATCTATCATTCAACAGCAATCGTGTCATGCCCCCAATTCGACATTCGATGAACAGAAAACCCATAATATGAAATTGTCTCACACATAAGACTTCACAATTTCATTAATCGTAAAACTTGGTGCAGTCGCCCATCTTCAGGAAGTTGGCGATATTGCTAACCAAATATAATAACTTACAATATGTTAAACAGTAATTGCTTAAAGTGATCGATCCCTTCCCTTAATGGTAACGATGTCCTCTAAGACAGAATTAAGGATTAGTTAAGAATAAACAATAATGAAATGAAGGGATTGTTAAGTCATGAAAAGACATACAGTTAGAAGCAGAGGGACACTTCTCATTCCAACAGTCACAACCTTCGGAAAGATCATAACCCTCCAACCCCGATGGGGGAGTATAAAAGGCATTGTCCATCATTCAAGGAGGGCAGCAATCAGCAGAAGAAGAAAATACATGTTCAGCAGAGATAGTCAAACAAGGCAGCAAAAATACATAAAATAAGCAGCGGAGACAATCATATACAGCATAGGATCTATTTATAATCTCTTGATTCTATTGGTATAAAAGAATAGATATACTTACACACACACACAAACATAGACACTTGAATTTAATATCTACATGAAATTTTGCAATAATCAACCGTATTAGGGAAGGAAAGGAAATGCAAGGAGGAGGAACGGCGAGGCCTCACTAGGTGCACCACCTCATGATATTGGTTAAGGACTGAGGCCAAAGCGGGCAGAGATTCCACTCTTGGGCGTAGGGTCGAGTAAAAGGCACCCAATTGCAATCTTCCTTTTGACCCTATATGGGTTACTTATTGAGGTAACTAAGAAAGGGATTTTCAATCATAAGACGAGAGAAGGGAAGGGTAGCGTGATGAAAGGGAATGGTGTACAAGCTCCGCTAAATACGCCACCTCATGAGCACGGTTAAGACCGCAAGAGGCCAAGGGTGTTAGAGCCTTTTGGGCCTAGGGTCGGATCATACTGTTGATATTCAGTTTTTGGTACTGATCATACTGTTGATATTCATGTTTTGTCACTGATGTCAACATATATTTCTGTGAAGAGGACAGGCTGGTTACTTAACTGACAGAAGTGTACGGACACTGTACAGATGATTCAGAATGGTCGAAGTTGGATATATGAAGAAGGATGTGTGTTGACCTTATTCCTAAGGTCGCTTGGCTTTATGTTGCATATTGTGGATGTTATAGTTGATTTCGTGAAGACTGGTTTCTGGACTGTAACCGTAATACTGGACAGAGCAGGGCTCTGTGTTTCGGGTATATCTTTCTGGCGAAGATATTTCAGATGAAGCGAGCTTACTAGTGGACAGCCGACATATGTTGGAATAATGGGTTGAGTTCGATTGTTGTGTGATTACCGGTGACGTCAGTTGTGGCGTATATTCTAAAGAAGACCTATCTGGTGGCCGACTTCAGACATGTAGCGTGTAAAATGAATTGTGAGCATGGATTGCGGATTTAGAAGTATATGTGATGGATTGTATTTGATGTTTACTTGTTATAGGTACCGTGTGTATCTTAGCAAGGGGTTATATAACTATTTGTATATTGGAAAGCCTTAATTGGCCGACCTAATCAATTGTTTGTATATTGAGAAAGCTTAATTAGCCGACCTAAAGAATTATTGTAATAAGGTATATATGAGTGATTTTTTCTTTTGAAAAGATGTGGTAGTGGAAGAGATTGAAAAAAAAGAGAAGTGAAAGCTGCGAGGCTTGTTTTGCTGCTGGATGTAGAGAAGAGTTCTATGACAAGAGTACTTCATTGGAACTGACCAAGTAAAGACAGTTGCTATCAGATAGTTCACTGGATTGTATATTTTCTATATACACTTGTTCGGATTGTGAATCCTTGAGGGTGGTCTTAACCTTCTTTGGGCAGTATGCCTCGACAGTGAGCTACTACCTTTTCTTGACTCCTAACAGGGTCTGTCTCCTAACTAAGAAAGGGATTTTCAATCATAAGAAGAGAGAAGGGAAGGATAGCGTGATGAAAGGGAATGGTGTACAAGCTCCGCTAAATACGCCACCTCATGAGCACGGTTAAGACCACAAGAGGCCAAGGGGGTCAGAGTCTTTTGGGCCTAGAGTCGGGGATAATAAGGCTATGTTACCCGGGGACGCGTTTCCGGCAAAAATTGAGCCGTCCCCGTTTCCAAAACGTCCCGGAAACTCAGAAACTTCCGAAAACCTTCCCCTTGGCTGTCCCATAAAATTAATGTTTCAGTTTTGAAAATTTGTTTGATTTGCACTCTCATGTGAACTCTAAAGTTAAATTATTTAAGACAAACATTATATGTTAAGGTTCTATAATTTCTATAAGCATGTGTTATCCATGTTTTTATATGAATATTTAAAATTTCCCTATATATTTTAAATTTTCCCTATTTTTTATATAGTTGTTCCCACTGTCGTCCCTTGCTCCGAGAAAAAAAAATCCGTCCCGGAAACCCGTTTCCCCGTCCCCACGTCCCCCGTCCCGCAAACCTGGGGTAACATAGTAATAAGGGCACCTAATCATGTCCTTCCTTTTTCAACCCTCATTATGGTTGACCCCATGAGAATTATGTGCTATAAGTGTATTCTCTCTTAACCTATGTTATCGCGAGTTTCCGGGACAGGGGCTATGGGACGGGGAAGCGGACTTTTGGGACGGATATTTTTTTCCTGGAGTAGGGGACGACAAGGGACAGTAGTTGGAAGTCTGGGACATCTATATAAAAAATAGGGAAATTTTTAATATTCATTATTTCATATGAAAACATGGATAAAGCATGCTTATATACAGTATAGAACCTTGACATATAACATTTGTGTTGAATAATATAAATTGAGAGTTCACATGAGAGTGGAAGACAAACAAGTTATCAAAATTCAAACATTAATTTAATGGGACAGCCAAAGGATGGGTTTCCAAAAGTTTCCGAGCTTCCGAGACATTCCCAAATTATCTCAGAAACGCATCCCTAGGCAACACTGCTCTTAACCCTAAAAATGGATGTATTACATGCATTATGATTTTATTATAATCGTATTTCTAAGTTGCCAGTCCTGGTTTGGATTTGAATTTAGTTCGTCAGTACAAAAAGGTGTGTTTAGGGTGGGTTCGGGTTTTCTTTGAGTTCGTCTATACAAAAGGGTGTGTGTGTGCATATATATATGTATATGTATATTATTAATTACTTTTTTAATCAATAGTATATATAATTAATTATTAACATAATATAAAGGGCGCGTGTTTAGGCGAGTCGTGAGGCGTGTATTAGGCTAATGATCTCGGTGCTACGTATCAACTCTGGTTTGAGTCTCACCTGGATTACCACAACCCCTTTTACCCGTTAAACCAATGTCTTTGAAAGAGGCGGTGGTGTGGAGTAAACTGGTTGAAGGATGGTGGAAAGTTAATTTTGACAAGGCATCAAAGGGGAATCCAAAACCGTCTGGAGCTGGTTTCATTATTCGAGATTGGAATGGCAACTCTTTAGCTTTAGGTGGTAAGCGATTGGTTGATGGGGGCTACAAAATTGCACGTGGAAGGGGACTCGCAAGTGATCATTAACGCTATTATCAAAGGTACGATGCAAGCATGGCATTTACAGAAATATATAGACCAGATTGCAAGTGAGCTAGCTATGATGGAAGATTACAAAATAACATATGTAAAGAGAGGGAAATAAGGAGGCAGACAAATTGTCAAACTGGGCACTCTCTTTTTCTTTAGGTAAAGTTAAAATTGAAGACCTTTGAAATGCAGAATTCTCAAATTTGATGGGGAATGTTTTCTATTAATTGCCTTCATTTATGACATGGTGGTTGGCGGGGTGACAGCATTGTACGTCGAAGAGAAGTTATTGTTGTGGGAAAGCCGAAGTGCTTGTGTCAGCGATGGGAGGACAATGCATTCATGTTGGGGGAAGTACGAGACATTTGATAAATCTTCCCTTTCTTTTTCTGTCATTGTAATTTTGTTTGCTCTGAACCAAGGTTTTGTGACGATGGAGACATCCTTCACGCTGAGGACGATAAAACAGTAGAACCCTTTCTTCGGGTTGTTGACGAAGAGAAGGCTCAATGGAATGTTTAGGTTCCATGATCCAAGGTTGGTGGACAGTGTTTTTATGTTGTTGGGAGACATGTTTAACAAGATCAAAACCGCAACCGGACGAACACAGACGTCTATTCAATGATCATAGCTTGGGGCTTATAGCTTAGTAAAACAATGGAGGTGGTGAGCGATAGTGCTCACATTAGTTCCAGTTGATTTTTTGGGAGGTTTGGACCCCCTGCTTGCTACAGTTGTCCCTGGTTTGGGGATGAATTTTATGGATGACCCGATTTTCATTAAAACGGTTGAAGACACAAAATTTGCACCCTTTGTGTGGAGGTTTGACGAGCGTAAGAGAAACCACCATTTTAGAGAGGCTCGAATGGGATGGGCGGCGTTGAAGTTGGTGTTACAGATAAGGTAGTTGGACGAGGAAATTAAAGAATTGAAGCAAGGGGCAAGAATCCTCAAAGTTGCAGTTCCCAAGAAGTGACGATCACCAAGAAGAGGTCGTTGTGGTGGCGAAAATGATGTTGTAGTTCTGGGACGCTGAGGGAATGGAGGTGACGAGAGCAGCTTGCAAAAATGGGTGCTAATGTTTCTTTTTTGTCTTTGTACTTTTTGTGCTTAGCTCTAGCTCTAAATCTAGTTTGTCTATGTTCGAGAGTTATTGTGCGGGATTTTGTTGCGTTTATGCTCCTTAACTATCAGAAACTTTGGTTTCAAATTTTTCGATGGGCATGGGGTTTGATGCTGGGGTTGGAGTACTTTGATAGTTTCTAAGATGTTTTATTTGCGAGTGGTTGGAGATCTTTTAGATGTGGTATTTTGAAAATCATGTGGATGTAAAAGCTATTTACTTTTTTTAAAGGATAAAAAGGTGGTATGTTAGATCTACTAGGGTTTAGAACCAAAGATCCAATGTCACATACTAACCACCCTTTACATTTGTTGTTAGTTTATTATTTTTGTACTATATTATTGAAATGGAAATATAGATTTGAAAGTATTACAAAGAATAAAGGATTTAAACACATACCTCACATTATAGCAGATCTGGAAATATCCCTTTTCTGATGTCTGTGTCAAGTTTCCGAAAAATCTGCAACCGAATCTGGAACAGAAACGCAGAAACGGAGAAAACCCAAAAATCTTTTTCGAATCTGGCTCAGGTCCGATTTTGACCCAAAAATGAATGTCGCCTTTGACCCAAAAAGTCTGATTCTGACCCAGAAAGTTCGATTCTGACCCAGAACAGAATGTCGATTCTGACCCAGAAATGAATGTCGCCTCTGACCATGAAAGTCCGATTCTGACCTGCAACTCCTGAAACAGTGACTGTAGATATTTGAAAAAGGGTGTTTTGGGGTGGCTATATAGGGTTTTGCCTTAGTCAAACCCCCGTTTTGGTGGTTTCCACCTCCACGAATAGCCGGATGTAATAGAATGTATGTGTGTTGCTCTTAGGAAGAGCTTTGGATGTGTAATGCCAAGATCTAATTCTCTAGATTAAAACCCTAGCATGAATATAAATGAGAGAGCAATGCATAGATTTGAATATGATACTGAAAGCATACCAAGCCCCCAAGGCTAAAGTACTCCTACCAAACTCACAATCCATAGTTGCTACCCCATGATGGTATCTTTTGAATGCTTGAATGTTGAAAATGGTAGATCCAAGAAGAAGGGAGGAAGAACTCTTTCTTGCTCTAATAAAGATCCACAATAGCTTGTCCACAAAAATGCTTGCATATATTAAGGCATCATCATATCTTGTCCATCTATATCATCCTCTTGCGATCTTGCATCATCATCATGTCATAATCATAATTTCGTCATGTCCAAATGAAGCCAAAAGAGAGTGCTTATATAGAGATATCAAGATAGACCTCCTAGGGCAATGCAAGGGACCCAAATTCAAATTTCGCCTTGAATTATGGTCCAATTACAATCACCAACCAATGAGGGGATGTATTAATTCGAACATCAGAGAAAACACTTCCGCACCCGGACCCGGGGACCTATTTTTAAGTTTAGGGCCCCGATATGTCCCGCATCTGAAAGAGGGGACCAACACCCGACAGAGGTCAAAATCGACCTCGACCTTGACCTAGGTCAAGCTCGACCTCGACCTTGACTTGGGTCAAGGTCGACCTCAATTCTGACCTAGGTCAGAATCAACCTAACCCTGACCTGAGGTTTCAGGCAGGTCACCTTAAGAAATCTGTAAGATTCCCAGGTCAGCCGGGGACCTAGAAAGGTGAGAAAACGCACCAGAGTGCTGGGGAGAGACACAGAGGCCATAGAAGAGGTATGATGAAGATTAGGAGAGCCAGTACATAGGTTCTACCTAAAAATAAAGCCACAGAGAGGGAAATTAAGGAGAATCTACAGGATCCTAACCCTAATTTCACCTAGAAATGCAAAATCAAGTGTAGATGCATCCTAAATGCAAATCTAACATGCAAATGTACTAAATGAGGGTGCTAAACCTACCAAAATGGAAGTGCTTCCATTTTAAGACGATACACTTTTCAATAAAACAAAAAGTCTATTACCGAAAAAAAAATTATTAATATAATATAATTATTAATATTAATAAAATTAAATTAATTAATATATAATATTATAATATAGTTATTAATAAATAATAAAATTATTATATAATAAAATATTAACAAAACAAAAGACAAAGATATAATATTCTAATAGTAAAATATTAACAAAACAAAAGACAAAGATATAATGTTAGAATATAATATAAAATTAAAAGTAATTAATAAATTAATAATATTATTAATATAGCTTGCTAAAGTTAATTTACTCCGCAACATGGCTCAGTTCGTCCTCCATCCATCCTCTAGCTGAATTTGTCCCTTCGTGTCACTCATTGCCAGGAAATAGTTCCCACCCACATGAAAAAAGGCACGGTCCATCTGCCTATGCCTTATGTGCTATCATAGCCTTTGCTAGTAATTGATTTGCGCTAGGAGTAGATTTGCATTTACCTCATATGGATATGGGATTGGAAAGGGCGCTACCATCGTTAGCTACGATGGCAAGTATCAATCTCGGTATGGAACTAAACGAAGATGCAAATTTCATCCCCACAAAAGCATTACTTCAATTGGGTGCGAAGAATGCAATAGTCTCTGACGTCTGTGCTTGAGCAGCTAATAGAACATTAAAAAAATAGATACAAATATCTCAGGTCCATTACAAGCTCAGATATTTTTTTCACAAATGTTTCAAAATTCATGGCAAATACTACTCAAGTTCGGCAGGCCGAAAGTCATGACCCCGTATTAGAAGGACCAATCAAACAAAGGATGAAATTGTCTTACCACAGTAAGACTTCACAATTTCATCTATCTAAGAAGACACCCAATATAGTGTAATGGGCAGCAATAAGATTGTCAATGACTCAAGAAAACACTTATCAATAAATTGGAAGCAATGATTTCATGACAGCAATTCAACGTTATTTAATACTAGGAGCAATGGCTATCAAGGATATCAATAACAACATCAATTACGGCAAGCATATCAACTGCCGACTTATGTTTCAAATTAAATCAGCAACTCGCATCACCGATTATGAGTTGTGAATTGGTTGGCCATCAGCTATAGGATTGATCGGCTCAAGGCATATGATCATAAGTTAATCAATTATCATATAATAAACAATGCAAGGATTCACTTGTTAATTCATAAAGATTGATTAAGTCTTAACTAAGACTCTTAACTGAAGAGGCACGATAGAACATCTCGAAGTTTCTGGGACGGGGACATTTCGAGGACGGGGGGACTTCTAAAAAATGTCTCTCCGCCGTCCCCCCACCTCCGTTGTGTTTCTCCGCCAACTAGAAGATGTTTCCTTTGATTTTTGGCCAAGACCTCTCCTTCATATGGGACTCCATTTGGGGACGCCGCGAAGTTTCCAACACGCCTAGAAATCCCCCAACATCGAAGAAACTTCCAGGCGTCTCCTAGACATTTCTTCTAAAAGGGTCCAAAAAAAATAAACTTAAACTTTAAACTTGAGTTTTAACCGAGTCTAAGTAAGCTGTTTTTTATTTTAAAGATTATAACTAATAAAATATTAAAGGAATGCCGAAGACTTAAAATTTAAAAGTTAAGACTTATAACCTCAAACAAAATTATATTTCACATGTAAAGTGAACGCCACGAATCTGATCACCTGTAACCTAATGGGAGGCGTTTGGACTGGGTGAATCTGATCATTTCACTGTGCACTGATTTTTAGGAAGTTTGGAATCTATTCAAGGTGTCAAAGGTTGCCCTAAGTGAGCGCTAGCTTCAAACCATTGCTGGTCATGGAGTTACAGGGGTCCAAGTGCAAGAAAAAGGGGTCAACTCCAATTCCAGACATGCATTACCCTGTCCTTGATTTGTTGATCAATTTTTAAGTTTAACATCAATATACAGTGTTCTCTCACCTCAAATGGGTGGATTACAATGACATCAAACTAAGGTCTGATTGCATTATTATATCTCAGTATATTACTATATTCTGAAATAGACAGCAGCATTATTGGGAAAACAAAATCTGTAGCAGAATTGGAATGAAAGAAAGTATTGTTATTTCTGTTCATGAATGTTATTTGTTCTTTTAATAATTTATGAGTAATCATGCAAAGAACTTTACCATATACCTACCAAACAAATACCATTCCCATAAAACAATCAGAAACTATATGGTCAGAATAAGGGCAACTGTTTGATATAACATCCAATACATATATTTGAAAAGAAGAGCAAAATTTTGGAGCAAATTTTGACATTTGTCATTTGTCATTTGAATTATAGAACAATGAATACTACTACTAGACTCTAGTTATTATGTTATACATCTTTATCTTTTTAAAACTAATAGTATTTTTCAAGTGCTAAGAGTAATACTATATGTATTATCATTATGTCAGCACCGCTCTCCCACTGACGGTGTTCCCAAACTTAGGCCCTAAGTACCCTCGTCCCCGAAACGGGTTTCCCCGTCCCCCCAAGGAAACCTCCCCAAACCCCGCGGATCACTGATAGACACAAATGCTGCAATTAGACTGAAGTTGAATTATGAAATGATGCGATTAGCCTACATAATGAAGAAGTGTGATCTACTCATGCGCATAACCCTTGACTCTCAAACAACACAACCCTTCAATCCTAAAAGATATTTAAGGAAGATTGAATCCCTCCTCTCAGCATCATCGAATAAGAAAGACTTATATCAGTACACTCATACTTTCAGCAATCTATGAGTACATTTATATATACTCAACACTCATACTTTCAGCAATCTATGAGTACATTTATATATACTCAGCAATCTTTGGTATGAACATCTCAATGTGTATATGCAGCATTATGGATTTATTTGTCTGCTTGTGAATATAATATACTTGCAAATGACTGTTTATATTGCTCATAGATATACGACGACATATTTTCGAAGCTAAATACATCATCATTTATGCTTATTAGCCATAGCACAATAAATGCATTGCTGATTCATTATCTGACTTGGTTTATATGTGGGCATATAGAATATGTGATTTGGGTAGGATACTGTGTTTTTATCCCTAATTACCATAATCAGCCATGGTGGGAGAAACGAGGATTTTACAATTAGGAAAACGGCGATGAGGTCGCCTTCTAAGCACACTGCCTCATGCTTGTGACAAGGAGTCCCCATGGGGCCAAAGAGGGACAAGGTGGACTGCCTTTGGGCTTACGAAGGATAGACTTTCGGGGCACCTTATTGTAAATGCTCCTCACAATCCCTATCATGGTAAATGGGCGTTCAATCATCAGAGGCAAGTTAGGGGTGGCGAGATAGAGGGAAACGACAATAGGACCCCACACTAGGTACGCCACCTCATATGTATGTCACGGGCCACATGAGGTCAAGAGGGATGGTATATCCGCTCTTGGGCCTAGGGTAGGAGGTTTCTAGAACACCTCATTAAATCATCTTACCTTGTCACCTCTATGGTTGAATCTCATTGAACTTAATTCTAGCAATCTATTGATTCAATTTATATCTATCGTATATGATAAAAGAAATCTAACTATGGCATTATAATTATAAATGAGCACTATGTTGCAGGATTTCAAATTATGGATTACACAATTGAAGAAACCCTATTTATGGTAAACCCTAACCCTAATCTTGAGGAATTGTGATTTTATGGTTGTGTTGTCTTAAAAAGTTAGCATCTATAATTAGATGCTAATTTTAGCCCCATTTTAGTATGTATGGGTTCCCACATTGATTTCACGCTCTCCTAACACTCATTGGACCTTTAAATTAATATTATAAGTCCTATGCTAATTCAATTTCTTCAAAAATCGAGGTTAGACCTTATTTCTAACTGTGCTCCTCTATTTTTCCTCCAATCAAATAATTCATCACACCGCCTAGGCCCTATATCACCATTTATGGCCTTTATGTTCTCTCCTGACCTCGGAACTCAATGAGCCTCGAAATCCCACATCCTCTCATTGTCCGGGACCCATGGTTCTGATTTGGGCCCTGATTGGGTGGAAGAGGGTGTTAATAATGTCCTGTTCCTAGGCATTTTTAACGCCTTGTTCCCCAAGATTTGTGCTCAAATTTGAACTGGAGTTGTGTCAGTGTTTTAGCGGGGGATTTTGATTTACAGTTGTCCCGCTTGAGTTTTAACCCCCGAAATGTTGTGAGAGGTATATAAACACCCTATCTCTCCTCATTTTGGTAACCACAACCAAGATCCAACATTATTATCAAGTAAACATTTAAGCAATCAAGCAATTGGATTTTAAGAGCATCACCTAGATCCAATGAGTGCTAAGTGTTCCATTCATTCTCATGAGAGATGGGTTCATGTGAACCACTACTCATGAATTATGGGTCAATGAGTTTGACTCAAAAACTACACAGTTGAATCCTGATAGCAATATCACAATTCTCAAAGTCTTCAAAACATTTTTCTTCTTCTTCATCAAGCATTGTGGCAAACTACAACATCCATCATCCAAGGCTTATCTTTCATGATTTCCTCTTGGGTTTTTTTATGGAATTCAAGCTATTGCATTAACACTTGTGATAACATCCAATGAAACCTTGTGTCATCAAGGTATGAGGCAATTCACGATTCAGATCTAGTTTCTATTTCATCTTTCCTTTATGCAATTTCATTACATTTTCAAGGTTGATTTTTAAATAGGGGTTTGCCTCTTTAGCCAACCTTCTTCCCCCTTTTTTTGTGTAGGAACAGGTTACAAAGTTGTTGAACAAAATCAGGGAAGATTGAAAACTGTCGAAGGATCCCCGAAAGTTTCAGGCAAAAAAACCTGGAACAAGACATCTAAAACGCCTTGTTCCTAGGAACGGGACATTATTAACACCTTGTTCCCTACAATATAGGCTGAAATTTATTTTGGCGGCAGGTTACAGGTTCCAGGTTCCAGGTTCCCTATCTACAGTTACAAGTATTTCTAAGATTTTGTCTACCCGATACCGATATTCAGATCTAAAAAATCTTTCCTATTTTGATTCTAGCTGCATATAAATCTGTCCTAATTTGCATTTCTTATCTCATTATCATCTTCCCATTTCAACCTTACATATTTAGCGAAGGAATATTGACCCTTTCAACGCTTGGGACACTCCTAGCCTATCAGGACATCTTCCTTCCAAATGTGCAACTTTGAAAAGGAGAAGTGATCTACCACTTTGCATTGCTTCCCTTTTCCTATCGTACAAGGGTGAAGATCTAGGGCAAATTAGAAAAGGGACATTACAAGTGGTATTAGAGCACCTTTCCTGCCATCTTGTGAGGGGTAGTTGATGCGAAAAAGCCAAAGGGCTCAAAGGGCATTGGAAAGAGAGAAAGAAACTCACTGCCACCATGAGTGATCTAATGGGCAATGAATAGAGGTCTTTCATGGAACAAACAACCTCTATTGTGCAAACATAAGGTGTTTGGGGACATGACCCCAAGACTTTACCCAAAAAAGAGGGTTTGAATATTCCAATGAATTGGAGGGAAGAGCAAAGTCAGTAGTCACCACTCCCTATCATCATCCTCGCAAATACAAGGAGGAAAATGATAAGACCATTAAAGAGCTATCAAAGATGGGACACATCCAACCAAGTTCCAATCCCTTTGCCTAATCAATGGTTCTCTCAAAGAAGGATGGCACAATGAAGATGTGTATCAATTATAGAGCATTAAATAAAAAAACAATAAAGAATAGATATCCTATTCCCTGAATTGATGAACTTATTGTTCAACTCCATGGTACAGTTTACTTTTCAAAAATTGACTTAAAGGTCAAGATACCACCAGATCAGGTTAAGAGAAGATATACCGAAGACATCACTATGGCCATTTCGAGTTTCTAGTCCTACCATTTGGGCTAACCAATGCGCACTTTTCAATCCTATATGAACCATATTTTCAAGGGGCAACTAAGAATCTTCTTATTGGTTTTACTTTTCTTTGATGACATCCTAATCTACAGTAAAACCTGGGAGGAACATCTAAAACATGTAGATGACGTACTTAGGATACTTGAGAAAATTTATTTTTATGCTAAATTATCCAAATGTGAGTTTGGCATGGAAGTAATATTATACTTTTGGGCACAAAATTAGTGCTCAAAGAGTAAAGGTGGATGAAGAAAAGGTAGAGGCAATCCAAAGTTGGCTTTGGCCAAGGCCAAAGACTTTAACACACCTCAAAGGGTTCTTGGTACTATGTAGCTATTACCGAAGATTTGTAAAGGGGTTCTCAAAACTAACCGCCCCACACAAAGAATTAACCAAGAAAGGAGCATTCACTTGGAATGACGATGCACAAACAGCTTTTGAAAGACTTAAGGAAGTGATGAGCTCTTGCCACATATTAGCAATACCAGATTTCTCTTCCCCCTTTGAGTCATATTGTGATGCTTCAAGAGAAGGCATTGGGGCTATAATAATGCAAAATAAACTCCAAATAGCATTTGAAAGTAGGAAACTCAAAGACCTAGAAAGGACATACTCCGTCTACGACAAGGAAATGTTAGTCGTTATGCACGCACTTTCAAAATTTAGATAGTACTTGATTTGAGGGAGATTCATAGTGAAAACCGACAACAATAGTCTAATACTCTTCCTACGACAAAAAGACCTAAGGCCTTGTTTGGTTACCGAAATTGGGGTGGAATTGGGTGCGGAACTTCCGCTTTTGGGGCAAATCCGTCGCTTATTTAACCAGTGTTTATTTAACCTGCAGCAACAAAAGTTGTCTGCACCAGTCCAATCAGCGCTGCCCCAACGAGCAGTCTACATAAAGTGGGGAAACGGGGGAATAAAAAATACAGACCCAGATAAGAAACCATTGAGCCCAGATTCCATCTGGATGAGTCTAAAGAACAGATTAGCCAAGAAAATGCTGCTGGGCAGTAGACCCTATGGAAATGCTCATTGAAGCTAACGACCAGACAAGGCTCAGAGTAAATTAGATATTTCAAACTTTACAGGCAAACTCAAACCAGATTTCTTTCTACACTGCCCTTGGAGCTGCAGATGCATTTTGAGATGGAAGACATTGATGAGGATAATCATAAGAGAGTGAAAATTGCAACATCCAAATTGAAGTCTCAGGAAATATGCAACATCCAAATGGTGGGAGAACATGCAGAGTTTGAGAAATCCCGGAAATGGAAAAAAGGATCTGTCAGTGGAGGTTTATACTTATACTGAGCAATTGATGACGCTTTAACTTAAAATAGATTTACAGAAGAGTGAAGGGCAAGCTGCAGCAAGATATGTCAATGGCCTTAAATTCAATTTTAAGATGAACAACTTTAGTGAAGGTGCCTTCTATGGACAAAGCATATGACAATGCCTTGAATGTGGCGGAGAGATTGAACCAAAAAAGTGTGGTAGAGAGATTGAACCAAAAAGAGCAAGATGACTAAAACAAAGTGATAGCAGCCAGACTAGAGAAAAAGAAGTTTTTCTGAGAACCTGCCATGAGTGAAGAGCCAAAAAAAGGCGAGAATGTGAAGGCCAACTTCAATGGAGGGAGGGGGCAGGGGCTAATGAAAATAGAAGACAAGAAGGGCAATTTTTTTGGATATTGAATGCCCTTGATATTTTCATTTGTAATGAAGCCCAAAGGCTATAAACTTCCCTCAAAACCCCAAGACAGCGATGATATCCTAAGACGAGGAAGAGTCGTTAACAAAAGCAGTTTAAGCAGAGATAGGAGTGTTGATGTTGTGAAGAACCTGAGTATTTAGGACAAAGACTCCGACTGGAGGAATGGCATCTACCAACCCAAGTGCAAGTGTACGGGCAAAGTCTAGAGGGTGATCATATATGGTGAATCTACTGACAATCTGATGAGTACAGAAATGGCTGACAAATTGCAGCTTGCTTGCATTCCAAAATCTAACCCTTACAAGATTGCATGGTTGGAGAAGGATCATACAGTGCACTTGTGAACAAATCTTGTCTTGTTGCTTTCAAGCTTGGTCCTTATGTAGATGAAGTGCTATGTGACATGGTACCAATGGACACATGCTATTTGCTGTTGGAATGACCCTAGCAACATATGGTAAAAAATAATCCACTGTGGCTGGGAGAGTAGTTAAATGCAACGTGATGGGAGGAGACATCACCTAAAACCGTGGAATGAGGAAGAAACATTTGAAACGGCAGCTTTGACTCTTCTAACATATGCCAGAGTGGAGCCTGAAGAGAAAAAACACACATAAATAAGCCACAAAGCCAAAAGTATGTTTAGGAACAAAAAGTGCAAATGACTTGAAAGAGCATTGTCATAAAAAAATTAAAAAGGTCTCCACAAATTTTATCAAGAGTTTTGTCAAAGGTGACAACTAAACTCAAGTCTGAAAGAAGGGATACAGGTAAAATTATAGGAATTTCCAGTCTATTGGCCATAGCAGCAACAACTATTTTGCCAGCTCCACATTAGAGACTTCATCTGGCTTTGTCTGCCCAATCAGATGGATGATTCAGCACTGGACTCTTCCTGACCCTGAAAAGGCTGCATTGGAAGGTTTAATGTCAGCTTTGATTGTGCAATGGAACCTCAAGAGAACATCTTGATGACAAGACTACTAGAAGGCCTGCACACCCACACTGGTAGCAACGTAATTCAGGTTAAGTTTCCCATGTTAGGTTCTTTTACACCAGGAGGTTCAGAATTTTTTAAAATATGGGGAGATGATGTAACTGTCCCTTTTAATGTTTGTCTCCCTCCATTCTACATTTCTTTAGGCTTAGATATTTTGGGGATTTTATTTGCAACTGTCACTATTAACTTCTGTAGTGGTCTTTTATTTGGTGCTTTTCCTTTTTTTAGTTGGGAGTTTTGTCTTTTATTGGAGGTCTGTGTTGCTGGGAAGGTAAGTTTTTGGAAGCATTTTTAGGGAAGTTATCAGGGCTAATGCAAGGGAGATGGATTGATAGAAGGAATTTTGCTGTCGACTTTCTCATTAGCTGTGTCAATTTTTCTGTGTCTATCTAAATCACAATTGAAAACATTGCATGTGACTGTTTTTGGCACAACCTTAATATGTCTCTCTTCACTCATCTTCTGTTGTTTTCAGTTATGATCGTAGTCTTGAGTATTAACTGCAGAAACAGGCTATCCTGTTAAGAGTTGACTTCCAAATTCAGAGAAATTTGCGTCATACATTTGACTTCCAAATTCAGATATTTGAATTCCACCAAATAAAATGTCTCTATCTTAGCATTGCATTTATTATTTCGATACACCTATACATCATTTCATCGTCCCAAAATAAGATCTTACAGTGCAAACTGCAAACCACCAAAACAGAAGAACGGAAGTAAATGGTACAGCGCTCTACTCAATAGTAAAGTAAATTGCACAGTAACACAATATAAAAGCACGTAAAAGAGAGCAGCACGGCAATTCAATTGAATGAAAGAATAACAAAAATATGAAAGCGGATTAAAGAAAATAGAACTTCATTTGACTAATATGTTACAAAAAGTAATGCTCCACAACAATTTGAAACTGATTGAACTTTCATAGGACACAATATAGCACACCTAAGCATACAGCACGATCTGATAAATAGAATTTGATATGAAAATGACATCAAACATAAATAGTGCTTGAATCAGAAGAAATCAAATACCTCGTTAACCTTTAACTCAAAATATGATAAACCTACACTACACTCTCCCCCGACACAGTGAACTATAATACGAACACGTAATAGGCATGTGTCCCTGAAAACGCCTTATCTCATGTCTGTCTAGGGGTGGCCCACTCGACTCTGAGAATGAGATTATCATAGCCGTAACCATTGAGCTTGTTAATGGCCCTCTGGGCGTCCTCCCTATTGACGAAATTAACAAAACCAAAGCCTCTGCTAACTCCTGTCTTCTGATCCATTGCCACGTACACACGTGTGATGTGCCCAAATGGCTTGAAAAGCTCGTGCAGGTCAGCATCCCTTGTATCCTCGGAAAGATTCGTAACCCTAACAGAATTCTCATCGTTTCTCCGCCGCATTGTGTCGCCGGAGCGGTCAACGCCGCCCCTCAGACTCGGAGGCACGTAGGTAGACCGCCCTGCCGCCATAGAAGCTGCGTTTGGTGCGCCGCTGGAGGCAGCAACTGCGCCATCAACCTTATCCATGGTGAGAGCATCAGTGGTGCCGGTGGGGGCAAGGTCCTTGTATGGGCACTTGGATGTCCAGTGATCGCCCTTCTTGCCGCAGATGCGGCACACCATGAGCACGGCACCGCCCTTGGTGCCAGCGAGAGCGGAAAGAGCGTCCGCGCCGGATTTCACGTCCTCCGCCTTAGAGCCCGGCGGCCGGGGCCGCTCCAATAGAATTTCTTCCGTGGACACGACCGTGAGCCTGTTGGAGGCATCCTCGCTGGTCGCGCCGCCAAATTTTCGCCACTCGCGGCGCTCGAGAGCGCGCTTGTTGAGGCGCGCTTTCGCGACCTTGCGGATGCGCGTGGTGGTAGTGCGCACCACCTTCTGCCCCTGGTCATTAAACCTGTACTCGATCGTCTTCTTCACGCCGTTCTCATCTGGCCCACTGACTGTGGGCGGCGGCAGAAGAAAGTCGAGATCTTCGTTATCCTCCTCTTCCAGCTCTCCCCATCGCAGCCTGCCGGATGTAACCCTAGTCTCTGCTTTCTCCATCACCATCTACGAACCAAAATAACACAATACAGAACTTTCTCAAAACTGAATAAAATCGGTAAAAACTATTAAAAAATAACAAATAAGATCAAAACCCTTACATTCGTATAACACTATTAGCACTATACCAAGAAAATTTTCAAATTTCTAGCATTGACTATTTTCCCGCGCTTTCTGGTTTAAATCCCATGTCTTATTGTGCTTAAAAAGTCAAAATTCATTAATGATGCTCTGTTTTTTAATATTTGTTGCTTAGTCGCGTTGGTCTTTTAACATGTTTTCAAGTTGTGCGAGTGAGCAGTGAGTCATTTTAATGTCAATCGCGGTGGTAAAATTGTGTCAAGTCATGATTAGCGGTGCAAGTGAGCAGTTTGGTTGCTAAAGAATGTAAATCGCGCAATCGCGATGTATTTTTGAAGTCAGGTCGTAGACTTGCAGTTGAGCGGGTTGGAAATGGTTATGTTTATTGCTCACTCGCGAGGGATTAACTCATTTAAAAGAAGGTCTAGCGAGTCCGCGATGACTCAAAATCTTGTATGTCGCATAGTCGCTTTAATATTATGTTGTTAACTTTATGCTCTGCGACCGAGCAAGTGTTATTAAAACAGGCTTAGTAGCACACCCACATTAGGTTTTCATGTACGTCTTTTAAGTCAGCGACTGTGCGAGGAAGTCAGGTTGTAGAGGTCGCTCACTCGCTCAAGTTTTAACTCATGTGTTTTGCAGTGCGAGTAAGCGATCTATTATGCTGAAGTTATCAGTTGAAAACTCGTCGCTCAGTCGCAAAAGTATTTTTCAATGTTCTAAAAGATGTGCGAGTGAGCGATTATGAGATCATTTATCTCCTCGCTCACTCGCTGATGGTTTGAAGTTTGAAGAAATGAGCTCACGAGTATGCGATAATGGAAAAGAAAAGGGATATCGCTCACTCGCCCATAAATAAAGACAAAAGGAAAGTTATTAGCGAGTATGCGATTGAAGAAAGAATGTTGGCAACCGCACACTCGCAGTCGATGAGATAGTTAAGTTTTCAAGCCCGCGATGCGCGATGGAGAAAAAATGAAGTTGTCACTCGGCCGCTCACAAATTGAAGAAAAGCAAAAGGGGTCAGCGAGTGTGCGATAAGAGAATTTTAAGATTTTGATAAAAAAGCTCGCTCAGCTACAAAGGATTAAGCCATAGAGATCTTTCAACAGCGAATTTGCGACTGAATGAAGAACAAGGGTCATCGCTCACTCGCTAATATTATAAGTTGAAGTGTTTTGTAGCGTGAGTGAGCGACCAGATAGAGTGCTTGATAAAAATGAAAATCGCTCACTCGCTCA
Source organism: Thuja plicata (assembly GCA_018584345.1). Taxonomy (NCBI): domain Eukaryota; kingdom Viridiplantae; phylum Streptophyta; class Pinopsida; order Cupressales; family Cupressaceae; genus Thuja; species Thuja plicata. The sequence goes on from MU228017.1 coordinate 564,396, forward strand.
GATCCAAAGGCAATGATTTAGAAGCCAGCGGGTGTGCGATTGTGAAATGATTAAGAAATGAGTGGGTACTCGCTCACTCGCGAAGATTCAGACAAAGCTAAATGTTGAGCAGCGAGTCCGCAATGGGAGAAGAAAAGGTAATATCGCACACTCGCATGGACATAAAAACAAAGGGTAGAAAGGTAGCGAGTATGCGACTGCCAAATGATGAGGTGCAAATTAGGTCATCGCACACCCGCAAAAGATGTAAACCAAGGTAGAAACAGACGGCGAGTGTGCGACTGGTTAAAGTAAAAGGTCACATCGCTCACTCGCAAGGACTATTCTGAGTATGAGTAAAGTACAGTGGGTTGGCGCCAGATTGACAAGTGGCTAGTTTCAGGCTTACGAATGCAAAAAGAGAAAAGTGTACACTCTTTTCTAGCTAGGATCAAATAGTGTGAATTAATGGCAGCATTAGTGACAGAGAGATGATTTCATGACACTGCAAGTGCAAGAATTTGGCATTCAAGTGGACAAGACATAGGATTTAATGGCTATAAGTTTGAATGATTGAGTTTGATTCTGTACAACTCTCATTTCTGCATCCTGAGATTTTCTGTGGAGAGCGAAAAAGCTTGTTGGTCTGAAGTATTTTGTCTGAGATAGTAAATTCGAAGAAGAAGGATGAGTCAAGCTATTGTTCCAGCTACCTCGCAAGGGTCTGAGAAGAAGAAAGAGGTTACATTGAAGAAGTATGTGGAAGAATTTGTCGAGTTACTGCTCGGGACTCTGAATACAAACAGTACAAATTGGGATGAATGGAACGACAAATGGTGTCAATGCAGAAATCCGGTAACCCCAAATTATTTTGGTAGTACTTTGTTTCATTATTTCTGGAATAATAGGATCAAACCAGTCCCAATTTGTAATCCATGGGATTTGAATATGGCGAAATTGATCGTGCTTGATGTCTATGTTGACATAGGTTTTATTAAGGAACTAGCTAAAAACTACTGCCCAGTAGCTAGGGTAATCAAGAAAAGGAATAAAGAGACCCTAGTTTCCATAGATAGGAGGTCAGTGGCAGAAGTATTTGGAATCACTGGTGCATTATGCACGGACATTGATTTAAAGAAGATTAAGGCAGACTTTGTCAAAAGAGAGCATTTAATTAAGCAATATGAAATGCCTAAGTTCATGCCCAGAGTAGATAGGCACCTGGTAAAAATCCCAGACAACTTCAAGCCACCTTTTGACTTATCCATGTTTCATCATTATGTAAAATGCACGGTATATGGTTTGAGAAGGGTTCTAGGTTTTGATGGAGATTCCACAGTGTCTCAGGATTTACTTATGATGGCCATGAACATCCAGCACCCGGAGGTCAACACTGATTATGACTATGTTGGATATATAGTTGATGTTATCCATGTTGCACTATTAAAGATACAGTCAGATACTCCAACACCTACTTTTAAGCATTACTCTCATCTGATGTATATGATTTTGTATTATAACAGAGAATCAATGGATAAAGAGATTGAATTATTTGTTTCAGAGTATGGTATGGATGCACCAATCCAAAGATGGACTCAGGTATGGGATAGTTCATCCAACAACTCATCATTTGTATGCTTTTGCAACTGGATCATGGATCCAATTTTCAATTTGTTAGGAATAGATAGGCACAGGCTTCCTTTTGAGGTTAGAAAGGTTTTGAGACCTTGGGAGTATGTCCCAAACTGGCCCATCTCTCACAATTGGGTTGATTTCTTCTTTTTTGACTACATTACTATCATCAGAGTATATGGTTGTACGCAGCCCCCTCACATCCTTCCCAAGTTTGTTCCCCCTAGGATTGCATTCTTAGAATTTGTCTAGCAAATTGCTTGGGTAGATAAGGAATTTCTAGAGGGACATAAGAAGGGAACTTTTATCCCCAGATTGTGGATGGGTTTTGACTTCTCCATTGGGAAAAGGGTTTTTGATCTGATAAATGACTTCTTGAAGCAATACAGAATGTCTACAGCAATTGCCAGATTCTGTGATCCAAAAAAAATTGTGCAAACAACCCTAAAAAGAATGACTCCTTGGCAAAAAATTAGGGATCATGAGCCACTGGATGACGAGGATGTTGTGAGGAACAAGTTAAATAAGCAAGAAGTCCATGATAAGAAAAGGAAGTGGAATGACCTCCTAAGAGCAGAATCTGAGTGGAAAGAATCAGATAATTCATTCTCAGGTTTTTTCCCTGATCTCCCATACTTCCAAAGGATAGAGGAAATGCTCAAGTCCTATGAAACCCTAATGGCACAGGTACCACAATTCAGTGCTGAAGATGCACAATCTAAAGGGTCCCCAATTCTAGTTGCATTACATGACCAAGAACACCAGGAAAAACAGGAAGAGGAACAACAAAAAGAAGAACATCATGAAGAGGAAGAGGCCGGTGAAGAGGCTACTTCGGCTAGAGAGCCACCAAGGAAGAAACAAAAGAAAGAGCACAAGATGGTGCAGGATAGGAAAAGCATGGCCAAGGCCATGATCTCTAAGCATGGTAAGTATTTCAGAAAGTTGAAGAGACAATTGCAGAAAGAGCCTGAGGCTGAGGGCCAAGGAGACAATCAAATGGTACTATTTGAAAAGGATGACGAGAGGGTCATGATGGCTAACGAATTTATGAAGGATGATGAATTCATAAAGTCTGAAGAATTCAAGACTTTCTTGATTAAATTGAAACAAAAGAACTTGAGGCAAGGGTTGACTGTAGAAGAAGAAAGTACAGAGAAGAATGAGGAAATTATAAAAACACTCCAAGATTATGATCCTGAGAGTGAACAGATTATTGTGGAACAAGCTAGGCTGTTGGTATAGAATAGTAGTGTAATGTTGATGCTTGGTTGGGATCTACAATCCACATTCATTATTGATCAGATCAAGAGGTAAGAAGATCCTCTATTGAAAACAGAGTTTGAAATGGATGAAGTATTGAAAGGATCAAGATTTGATCCTAAATTCAAAACCCTGGCAATATGGTCACTAGCTCCTGCCACACAAAAACCCTTGGTCATGACTATCAGAGAAGAGAAAAGGGTAGACATGATGATATGGAATTTGCAGAATACTTCGGATACTGAGATAGCTTAGTTAATGACACAAGTTTCATTCATGAACCTAGCAAAGGTCGATGACCTGTCCAAGAGGTATGAAATGACTTTTGGCCAAATGATGGCCCTAGCGAAGAAACATGAAGAAGTGGTGGTCCAGAACCACACGTTAGAAGAGAAGATTGCCAAATTGAAAGAAGAGTTAATAGAAAGTAAGAGGGAAAAAACTCCAACCCTTGAGCAAGTGGCAAAAGTTGTGACAGATGTTGCTATTGGAGTTAAGGAAGATTCTACATTGGCAGAAAGCCAATCCAAAGAGTTATCACAGGAACAGAGCATAAATGTTATGTCTGTTATATTGCTCATATTGTAGCATAGGATTGATGTCCTACAACAGAAAACTGACATAGTGTATACACTATATGGATTGTTATAAGAAGCTTCAAAGACAGCTGCAGAAGCTATGGTTTTCTTAGAACCCACTTTCAAAGTGTGGTCAGGGAAGGAAAGGATCTTGGATAAGTTAAAAACTGCTATGCTATATAGTGATGATTTCCCGGATAAAGTAACAGATACCATAGAGATGGTTAGTAAGTTGAATGATACCTTTGCCTTTTTCAATGGCAAATCTGATTTGATAGACAACAAGTTGCAGCTATTTGATGATCAATGTCCATCATTGATCCCAAAAATTTATGATGAAACAGGTGTTTTAAAAACACAATCAAATTGGGTAGCTGGTACAGGTACTAAAAAATCAAGATATAAAGCAACGCTTGGAAAAGGATATGAATGTTGAATATTGCAACGAATTGATTGATAGCCTTTTCAAGATCGAGAGAGATATGGCCAAGTTCGTTTCTGAGGCCAGAACTACCATGGATGTCAGGTGGGTAGAAGCTGTTGCGAAGTTGGAAGAAGAAAAAACCTTTGATTGGCCCAACGCCAAAGAGGTAAACTGGTGGGAGGCAAAGCTGAAAGGATAAGGAGGATATTGTCAACAACAACAACAAACCTTATTTAGACTTTGCCAATAGCTGCCACCCATGTTCTGTTACAAGTTTTGTTTCTTGTCTGTTGCAAGGTTGTTGCAAAATATTTTGTAAATCTTTCCCAGTAAATCGGTAGCTTGTTGCATCCTTATTTATAAAAGGATTCCAAGACTACTGGGAAAAAGGATAGCCATTTTATTTTTGAGAATGCAATGTATAATTGTATAAACTCTGGTTCAAGACCAATACAATAGGTTTTTGGAGAATTATTGTTGAATGTAGCAAGCAATTCTGATTTTAAATGAAAATGAAATCTAGTTGACAGTTTCTGAAACATATAATGAGTATTGTGTCTTCATTTTGGTGTTCTGAATTTTATTTAGATTGAATATTTGAGAAATGTTCAATTTATATGTCTGTCAGGCAGATTATGAAATAGTTTTAGGGTTCTTTCAAGGAAA
>MU228017.1:569043-584034 GCA_018584345.1 Thuja plicata
TTGAAATTGTTCATAAGTGACTCCATGCCCTAGGATTAAGCACTGGTCTATTTCCATTAAATCAAGTGACTATCACTATTAAAATTAATCTTTACTTATGGTCTGGTCTGTATTCAATAAAAGTTACGGTGATCAACCCCTGTAATTTCATCCACGTTTAATTGGAATAATATAGTGATTTCATTATTCTAAATTAGAAGGGTAATCCCGCCCGAGTTAATGGAGCTCAAAGTGTAGGAGGTTTCAAAACCTTGTTTCTGTCATTCTGCATCTTGCTTGGTCAGTGTTTGGGATAAATAGAGCAAGCTCTCTGAGAGTATTTTTCATATCAGCAAGAAAAGGAACAAACACAACTCCTCCATAAAAAAACATCTCAGATGAAATGCAACTCTATAGTAAACATTCAGACGACAAAAATGATGGGAACCCTTTGTAAAACACTGCAAAACAATATCAGCCAACGCAATGTACCCCGCACCGAATAGGGGAAAATACTCAGATTAAAAGAAAGGAAGGAGAAAGAAATTATTTTAACGTTCACCTTCACAAAGATAGTTACGGAAAGACCGGCTCAATTTCTGCTATTAAATCTTTTTCTTATGCAACTTCAAGATTAAATATTTTTCTTACTCAACTAAGATGAGTGTTCTTAATAGTTAAGTGTCCTTGGTTGAATAAATCAACTTAAAAGTTAATTATTATTAGCATACGTGTTTATGGGTGGGCAACAAATTGCCAATAGGATTGATACTTTTGAGTTGTTTTGTTTAATTGACAGTAAAATGTTAGAAAAAGTGTTTTTAATTGGTTGGTTTGATGGGTTGTCAGATTTAATGCATGTTTGGGGACTAAAAGTTTTTAATCGTTTGGTTGGATGACTTGTCTAACTTCATGCATTTTGCAGAAGAATGTTGGGACCCCATTACAAGTTGAAATTGGAAATTGGAAAGTACATGTGGCTCTCTGACATTGGGAGGTTTTGAAATTGTTAATAAGTTAGACATTTGATATGTAGTGGGAACAGTATAAATGAAATTACAATGTGAGTTTGTTTAATTATTCGTATAGATATCTTGAAAGTTGTGAATATCTAGAACACGCGTAGAAAGTGTACAATTAGGTGAGTAAATGACATGTGGCATGTCCAATTAATATTGGTAGCGATCAATGAGGCTGTTATGGATGTCGAAGTTCAGAACTCGCAAATATTTGTTGATGTTTGACATGGTTGGTGATTTTCATACAGAGGGGAAATTGTTTGCGAAGATCTAATTTTGATGGATAGTGTGACATGGAGGGTAATAATTTGAACATTTTCCAAAGTTATTTAGGAAACATCTTTGTTAACAAGGTGAAATTTTAATTTTTGAGAGATGGTTTGACATCGAGGGTAATAAGTAGGGTATCTTAGGTGTAGCAAGGCGAGGATCTATTTGCATTAATTTTGAAAGTTGCATTTGAAGTGTCTTTGCACAGTTTTAAAATATTTACATTTTACCAATTATTTGTCAGTTGCGAAGGTTAATTCGAAAGCCGAAGAGAACAAGGTATATTTATTAATTGATATGGTAATGCGTAGTGATGTTGGAGAAGTGAAAATGTCGGACATTATAATGTTAATTATTTTTTGATAGTATTTGGAATCTGTCTCTTCTTACAAACGTAGAAAAAGGTAGGGCACAAAAGGTCTTGGTACAGACAATTACAGCAAAAATTGGCATATTTTTGTAGAGGCGTTTTGGGTATAAATGGTAAGGTGTGTGTGTGTTGCAAAGTAATCTTTTATCTTTTAATTGTAAAAGTAAAGGAGGGTGTAGAAACATGAAATTTAAGCATTTAGGGTATAGCCATCTTAATGGTTTAGAAGGAACAGGTGGCGAAATAGGTGATACCAAATTGAGTAATGTGGATCAGAATGAATTTTGGGGAAGGGTGGAACATCCTAAGGAGTATAGTATTACAAAAAATTGGTACAAAGTGGATTAATTGAAGCGACGGGATTCTCGGTAGTTGTACAGTGTATGGAGTTAGTCATAGAATGAATAAATATATATGATCCCAACACATGATGGTCAAGTTGTAGTGAGTCTGGATCGAGCAAATATTGAAAGCTTCTTTCATCTCCCTAAGAGGCTTCAATATGCTCAATGGAATTTCATGTTATTACAATGCGAGTTTAACAACAAAAAGAGAATGTACAGGAATATAATTGTCGCAGAATGGCTTTCACCCCCAAGGATAGGGCAATCCAAATTACCCCACACAATATATAAGATTTTTATTAAACCAAAAATTGTCGACATTATTTTTTTGTTACATAGGCTTAGAGGTGATGAAGATGCCCTAAACCTTGATGAGTGGATATTTTTATTTGTTCAAGTAATTCGCGCGGGGTAGGATTACCTAGACTGGGTTGGTCTGATTAGTGATCATTTGCATGAGATGATCACTAGGTTCCCATTGAAAAAAAAAATTACATGTCATATTTGGTGTATTCTCTAGTGTGTACACAATATTGGGCAGGCCTGGATTATGTTAAAAACTTTGAAGAGGATATGCAGATATATAAATTTTACCCAAGCCTTCAATTGCAAAACAACTATTCAAATTATAGGTGAGTGAATGACATGTTTACAATAAAGTTGGTAAGGGAAATGTAGGGTCACCCAGAATGAAGAATTTCTTTTGAGGCAGTTGCTTTGATACAAACTTATGGCAGTTTCTTCTTATACTTTCCAACATTTGTGTATCTTAGAATTCAAGGTTTTGATAAATTCCCTTGGAAATTGCCTAGGTACACTGGCGACAAGATAATTGTTATTGAATTATGTAGACAAATATTTTAAGTAAATAAAAGGTGTAATGAAAAGGGAGAGATAGGTATCCAATTTCCAATTCATTTGGTAATATACAGGTGTGAATCAAATTCAAATGCTATGAACATGCTTAAAGAAATAGAGAAATATAAAATGGATACTTATGATGTTTTGAGGTTGCATTATGATCCAAAAGACTTTGTGAAAATGCTTTTTTTTTGGGATCTTCTTACCATCGTGTACCACATTTAGAATATTTCTAGGCAGATTATGTGGATGAACTTGTAGTTATAAAGAGGAGTTGCTCGAATGGAAATAAAGCATCTAGTTGATTACTTCCTCCTAATTGATGTAAGTGACATTAAAAATAATGAGTGTGATATAGTCGATCTTGTATATAGTATAGAAATATAAAGCCAACCTCTAGAAGCAATTGATTGGAATGCACCAGAAGCAAATAATTTGGATAGGAGATCAGTAGAGGTGATTAGGAGAACTGAAGAGTGGGTGGCGAGGAAGAAGGACAATAGTCAAAAGAGTCAATATCCATAAAAAATGAAAGGGCTTGAAGACACTGACCTTGTAAAATCAAATTTTCCTGGTGCAGTGAGTAATTTTGAAACTCTTGTTTCAAAAAATGCAGAATCTTTACAAAATATTAATTACACCCTTCTAGTAAAGAGGAGTCAATTTCTTGATTCCGATGCAGCCCAAAGTTGTTGTGGAATGGAAACAATTGGACATGGGGGTTTATGAACTATAACTGATTGAATGTTTGAAGATGATAAGTTGATGATCAACGAGCTGCAGAAAGTAAATGCAAGACATTAAATCAATTAATGTATTTGATGACCTTATGGCAAGACATGTTGTCAATTAGTGCCAAAACACTTAGTCATCACAGAGTTGACCGAGCCAGCAATGCAACCTGAGCAATTACAGTGTAACCCGAGCAGTGGCAGTGTCGACTGAGCAGATAGTGGTAATCAGTAATACCCGAGTGATCAATATGACCTGAGTACTCAATGTAGCCCGAGTGCCAGAGTTTACTATGTTGCCCAAGTGATGGCATATTGCCCGAGTGCCAGTATATCACCCGAGTGGATTACTGGACCCGAGTAACAATTTTGGGCCAACTTAGCTTATATTGTTTGATATTAATTTATCTTATGGGAGCTGACTTACAAAAGTATTTGATTTTGATAAGGTATAAATGTAAGGTATTTTGTTTATCCAAATGTGTGTGAAAAGAAGTGTGTATGAAAATATGAAGTGGCAGACTGATTAAGAGGCTACAACAGTATAAGGAACAACAGAGACTCGTCTATCACATTCAGGTGATTAGTATTATATCATTGGATCTTATTCAACAAATCAGAGTTGCATAGAAGATCATCTACTGGTTCATCCTAATAGGTGCATCAACAAAATCCTCTAACAAGGTGGACTTAGCAATCCTTTACAAATCTCCTAACAGAGTTGCATACTTAATTGTATTGTACTAAATTATTTCACAAGGTGGACCTAACAGTCCTTATTGCTCCTAACAGGGCAGGCCATCAAAAGTGGTCAATTGTAATCTTTAACATGCTAAATTTATACTACAATAATAAATCTTGTGGGTACCATCCCCACCCCAGTTTTACTTTCTATTTGGAAGGTTTCTGGGTAACCAAATATTGTGTCAAGTGTTGTGGATGTTTTATTACTTTATTGTTTCATGCATGCAATCAGATTAGATAATCTAATAAAGGATTAAATAGATTAAGTTTTATTGGTTCTTGATTCTCTCCCCCCTCTCAAGTTACCTAGCCTCAATATATTTCCAACAATTGGTATCAGAGATAAAGGTTCTCTTATCAGAAGTTTAACAGCTTGAGACTATATCAGAGGCAATGGAAATATATAGATTGGAGAAATCCATTGAAAATGAAAAGCTAGACCTACAAGTGGCCATGGATCAAATCAGAAAACTCAAGGAGCAGTTCTCTCATTCCCTCAAAAGAAGATAAGATTTAGCAGAGCAGATGAATGATAAGAGTTACATAGAAGAAAGAATTGAAGACTTATGCAAAGAAAGAAGTTTTGAAGAAGCAGATGCAGCAATTGGAGACCTACTTGCAAAGAATCTCAATTTACATGAAGAAGTCAGAAAGTTGAAAAGAGAACAAGAAATTCATTCAGTCAGAATATGTGAAGACATGGAGCAAAAGAATCAAGCAGAAAATGATAGAGAAATGGCACAAGAAGATAAAATATTGTTGAGTACAAGATTAGAGGAAAAATAAAATGAAATCCATCATTTGTTACTTCAGCAAGCAGGTATGATAAATCCACTCAATAATGCAAATCAAGAAGTTATCAATCTGAGGACAGAAAATGAAAGACTGCAGATTGATCTCAATACTAAAAAGAAAACCAATGAGAGTATGATGAATTCACAAGTAAGCATGGGTCAGTTAACAAAGCAAACTCAACTCAGACATCATGGATAGACTGGATTAGGTTATACTGAACAAGGTGAATCCTCACAGCAAGGAACTCAAAAGAACAACAAACCTACTTGTAATGGCAGTTAGGGCACACAAAAGATAAGTGTTGGAGTAATGGAAAGTCAAAGTTTAATGATAAATGCTACAAATGCAATAAACATGGACATAGGGCAAGTGAATGCACTGATAAACCTAAGTTCAAAGGAAAATGTTTTAATTGTAACAAACAAGGTCACAAATCTTCCGAGTGCAGAACTAAGAAATGGAATCCTGTTGAACAACTAGCTAAAGAAATTTTTGGTTGGGATTACAACACATGGAGTAGATGTTGTCACTGTGGTGAATATGGAAATATTGGTGCAAATTATGTAACGACTCACCTCAGAAAAAGGAATCCTACTAAGAGATGTTATGTGTGTAAACAACTCGGTCATCTAAGCAAGAATTGCATGAACAAATAAAAAGTAGATATTGGTTTTGAGAAAGGCAAAGCAAAATTTTTTGAAATCAGAACTCAGATGAGACAACAGTGGGTAAGGAAATCTCCTGAGAATACAGATCAAAACAATGAAGGATCGAATGGCACCCGAAGCAGTGAGTTGGGTGGATCTACCATCTCTGAATAAATATGCAAGGAGACTATTGGAACTGTGCATATAGGCCATCCTACATCAGTTCTAGACATGATAGCAAGTCCAAATCAGCATATTGATGCACTAGGACACATTATAGTTTTAACCGAGTTGGGATCTCAGTTACATCCGAGTTACATAGGCTTAACCGAGTTAAGTCGGGTTGTATGGTTCTGAGGATGTAGAAGTTAGTTTTTGTCGAGCTTCATTTTGAGCTATGCCAGCTACCATGTACAGAGCATTTAATGAAAACTCAATGGTAAAATCTCTTATAAAATATGAATTGGAAAGGTTATTGTTTACAAAGTTTTCAGTTTGCAGAGCAATTCAGAGCCTTAAGCGATTTAGAGCAAATTTGTGTTCGAAAGTTTTTAAGTAGCGAAGTTTTATCAAACCTCTGAGCATTATGGCATCTACATCCAACAACAAGGTTAAGAAAGGATCTGAGATGTTAGTGAGGAATATTGTCTGCGAACCTCCAAAGTTTAAGCTTCATCCAGCGATTGCAAAGGAAATAGATCTAATGGGAGCTCATTCCCTAATTCTTTCGAAGGTACTGTTGATCAACGATATTCAAGCCTTCTATCATTGTACAATTCAACATCTAGGTACATTTGAAATGAACAAAGCATTTGAGAAACTTTGTGAAGCCAAGAATCTGAAGCCAGAACATAAACACCTTGAAGTCAAGGGTTTGACTCATATCATGTATATGCCACATAATTTTCAAATTAAGTGGATTAGGTTTGTTCTGAGTCATGTTCACGATATGCATCTATGGTTGGAGAAACCAGTGATGATCACTAAGATAATGGTACACTGTATTACATGGTATCCTATGCTTGACAAGGCAAAAGCTACTAAAACCCTACCCCTGGATGACCTAGCAAAGAAGACTCTTACCGAGTGGGACAGAAGAGGCATGAGATTAAATGGAGTGATAGACATGGAATTGAAGTTTGGGATTTATGTAATTGTGTACAAAATCTATAGTTCTAGCCATCCAAAAAATGTACCGTGTGAGGCTGTGGACTTGGCATACAAAGTGGTCAAGAACTGATAGAAGTAAGCTCCAAAGTGTGCTTGCACAATCCCCAAGACAGGACTTAGTTTTCCCTATTCCATTGTAGGATCCTAAATTCACTTTAGGATCTCCCTAAGTTAATAGAAACTCTATCTAAGACCTCACTTAACTCTTATCTAAGAGTTACAATAATTGTGCTTTCACTTTGGATGACAACTATCTTAGTTTTGTTACAATGCTTCAAAAGACTTGAAGAAACTAATGCAAAATTTCTCCATTCCAACATACTCCATGCTAAAAGGGAAATGTGGGTACTTGTGATGTCCTCTCTACACCAAACAACTCAAAATTCATAGGTTTTTCAACCCCTAGTAGTCGAGTTCATAACTTATCTTCAAATTGTCCAATTAGGCCTAATGGCTCAATTAGCGCTATCCAGAGGGTTTTTATGGAATAAATTGTAAAAATCACACACAACCCCAAAAAATATTTAGGGATATAGATACCCTTTTTGGATATCTAAATTATTTCTAAGGTCTTAGGTCCCCAACTCATCCGTACAACACTGTCCTAGAAAGTAGGGCTTTTAGGCCTATTTTGGTGCATTACAAGCAATGACCTGATTTCTCCTCACAAATCAATCCAGTTGGATTGGCACAGATCTAAAATAGAACCTAGGGACTCATAAGACCCTAAAAACACTCTGAAATCACCTGGTTCAATTCTCCATCCCATTCCCCTGTCTCTGCAATAGGTTTCTAACCTCTCATACACCTAACCAGGTGATCCTAACTCGCCTAGGGCATGAGTTTAAAAATAGTTCCACTCATTTCCTGAACTCCTACCTCTATATACAGAATTTAAAAAGGCTCAACTACAATATTAATCTACCCTTTTAAGGTTTCCATGGTTGAATCTCAAGTGGGAGCCATGAAAGCAAGAACTAGTTAAAAGACACCAGCAAACTACCTAGTTTGCAACTATTTTCCTACCACTCGAAGACTAACTGAAAACAAATTTCTCTCTAAAAATAAAAGTCTTGTATCACTCCACACTAAATGAATCCATAGTTAACTCTTGAGGTTTAATCCATTACAACATCATTAACATGCAAATGAGTAGACTGTGCACTGTATACAGAGAACTCCTCTTTCTTACTCACAAAAAAATGATTACAAAAACTCTCTCCTTGAGATTCAAGTCTGAGGGTGTCTTAGATGTCATTCTCCACCATTATAGGCTATTTTAAATTAATTCCCACTCCTATATTTGTGGGGATCCTATGTTGTCGAGTTGCATGCAACATTTGCAATTTCTTGCAAATGTTGTCATGACAACTTTTGGCATCTTTTACATTTACTATGCCAACTAGAATATAGGGCCTCTATGCTATGTAGTTCGATGAACTAAAAATATTTAATGAAATCGAGGCATCTTTTACATCCTTCATGTGTCTAGAACACATTTTGAACCCAAATCCCAACTTTAGACCAACTAAGCCTAAACTAGCAAAACAACTAACAGTGACTAATTGGTGACCTTAGTACTAACACTAACTCACCTAGTCCATATGACCTACTAAGGTCTCAAATAAAACACACATCTATGACTTGTCTAAGGTCAGATACAAGCCAGAAACTCCTAAGGCTTGAGGATTTCCTAGGTGCTCCTGCACCATCCTCCCCTAAACAAAAGACTTCAATCCATCCTTGGATTGAGTAAGTTGGTGTCTACCCCAAACTTCTTAAACTCACTTTCCTTGATCCATACTGCATATGCATTAGATTTCCCTTGCCATTTGATCAAGTGTTCTTTATACTCCTTCCTGGTATTCTTGTAAATTCTAGAATCCAGTATGCTCTCTGCTTGTTTAATCGGTGTAGATGGCAAGTGCAGTTCTTCAACCTCCTATATGACTTCATTTAGACTCTGATCAACATCAGGGATTGGGCCTTTGTACAGTACCAAGTCTGCAACATTGAAGACTAGTGATGAACCCAAATCCTCCAGAAGTTCCACTTTGTAGGCATTGGCTCCATACTTGTCTAGGATGACACATGGACCAATCCTTCTCATCTAAAGTTTGTGAGGTGTTCCTTTCTGAAGTCTTGCTTTATTGAGATGAACCATCACTAGATCCCCAATCTTGAATTGGACATCCCTTCTTCTCTCATCCACTTTGGTCTCGATCTTCTCTGTATTCTCAATGAGAGTCTTCCTGACTGTGTCATGGACTTCTTGCATAACATATGCAAAATCCTTAGCATATTCACTACCTTTAGCTCCATCTTTAAGGTCTTTGAGTTCATGAATGCCTCTAGGATGGATGCCATATACATTCTCAAAAGGGATTTTCCCTACGGTTCTATTAACAGTATCATTATAAGCATATTCTGCTTGTGCAGTGAGTTGGTCCCATGTCTGACCATACTCCTTTGTCAAACATCTTAGGAGTTTACCAAGGTTCCTATTTACTACCTCTATCTGACCATCTGACTGAGGATGGTAGGCATATCCAAATGATAAGTTGGTGGCCAACTTCTGCTAAGGAGTCTTCCAAAAGTGGCTCATAAACTTGTTGTCTCTGTCAAACACTATACTCATTGGTAAACCATGAATCCTAACAACTTCCTTGAAGAATAAAGATGCTATTTGAATACCATCATTTGTTGTCTTTCATGGCACAAAGTGAGCCATCTTACTGAATCTGTCTACAATCACATAGACACTGTCCACTCCTTGTCTAGTCTTGGGTAGACCTACCACAAAATCCATACTTAGACATTCCCATGGACTGGTTGGAATGGGTAATGGTTGATATAGGCCTGCATTTGTAGATGTTCCTTTGGCCTTCCGATAGATAACACATCCCTCAACGTATCTCTTCACATCCAAGTTCACCTTGGGCCAAAAATAGAACCTTTGGACTAAATCCCAAGTTTTATTAACCCCAAAATGGCCACTAAGTGCACCATTGTGTTTCTCTTGTATGAGATTCATTCTTATTGACCCCCTAGGGACACACAACTGATCCCCTTTAAACAATAAACCAGACTGCAAAGTGTATTCAGAGTATTGACTATGAAAGTGGTTTTTATACTCTTGACATACCTTATAGATGTCTGCAAAGTCCTCATCTTCTTCATACATGTCCTTGAAGTTGTCAATTCCCATACTCTATAGTTGAATCTCCTGAATGGTCAATGCTCTTATGCTCAAAGCATCTACAACTTTATTCTGCAACCCTTTCTTGTGTTTTATGTTGAATGTATATGCTTGTAGGTATTCAACCCACTTCATGTGCTTATGACTCAATTTGTCTTGTGAGTTCAAGAAACTCAATGCTTGGTTGTCAGAATAGACTATAAACTCCTTTGACAATAGGTAATGCCTCCATTTTCTCAATGACTAGACCAGAGCATACATCTCTAGGTCATAAGAAGAATATCTCTTCTTAGCCTCACTCAACTTCTCTGAATTAAAGGCCAGTGGTCTTCCCTCCTGACTTAGGACTGCTCCAATTGCCACATTGTTGGCATCACACTCCACTGTGAACAATTTTTCAAAGCTTGGCAACACTAAAATTAGTTGGGTTGCTATATTCTTTTTCAGTAGTTCAAAGCTATTATTAGCTTGCTCATTCCAAACAAACTTTGTCTTCATACCTCCCTTCATTATATCTAACATAGGAGCACAGATTGCACTAAACTATTTAATAAACTTTCTATAGTATTGTGCAAGACCATGAAAACTCCTTACCACAGTGCTTGTCCTTGGAGTAGGCCAGTTGATGATGGCTTCAAATTTGCTTGGATCCATTTTCAATTTGCCTTGTGATAGTACACAACCAAGATACACTAGCTCTGTCTTGATGAACTCACACTTTTCTAAGTTGATCATCAAATTCTCCTCCTACAACTTCTTAAAAACCAATTCCAAGTGCTTGAGGTGCTCTTCTCTTGTCTTACTACAGATGAGTATATCATCTAAGTAAACCACTATAAATTTCCCATTGTACCCTTTAAGTACTCATTCATTAACCTCATGAATGTTGATGGGGCATTTGACAACCCAAATGACATGACAAGCCATTCATACAATCCTTATGTAGTCTTGAAGGTTGTCTTCCACTCATCCCCTTCATTCACCCTTATTTGATGGTATCCACTTTTTAAGTATATCTTTGTGAAGTATCTAGCTCCTCCTAGACAGTCCATTAGGTCTTCTATCCTAGGGTTAGGGAACCTATACCTAATGGTAGTCCTATTGATTTCTCTGAAGTTTGTACATAACCTCCAAGTTCCCCCTTTATTAGGTGCTAGGACTGTGGGTATGACACAAGGGCTAATGCTCTTTCTTATAATACCTTGTTCTAATAATTCTTGAACTTGTCTAGCTATCTCTTCATTCTGTTGGGGAGACATTTTATAGGCTGCCTTATTAGGTAGGGTGGCTCTAGAGATTAGGTCTATTTGGTGGCTTACTGATCTCTTAGGTGGTAAGGTGGGTGGTTGTCCATCACTCACTATCCCTTGATACTTTACTAGCATCTCTTGAAATTCTTTGGGTAGCTCTATCTTCTTCTCTGATTTGTATGCAAATTGCTTTGGCTGCAATGATAGTGAAAAGCCAGTTCCTTCTCCTTCATCTAGAGTCTCTAATAACTCCTTTTCACCCACCATGAGAACATTGGGTTCAATAGACTTCACTTCTGCATCTTCCAATAGTGATTGGATCTTGTATGTCACATTGTCTTTCTTAAAGGTGTAGGAGTTTTTCACCCCATTATGCATAGCCATCTGGTCAAATTGCCATGGTCTACCTAGGAGCAAGTGACATGTGTCCATAGGTAAGACATTACACAAAAATTTATCCTTATATCTCCCAATGGAGAATTCCACCCAAGCTTGTTCATTAACTAGGACATGTTGTCCTTTGTTAAGCCATGTGACCTTATAAGGGTTGGTGTGGGGTATCCTTGTCGTGTTTAGCTTACTGACTTCCTCCTTTGACACTATGTTGTCAGTTGATCCTGAGTCTATGATGACTCTACACACCTTTCCCATCATCTTACACTTCACTCTAAAGAGTGCTCTCCCCTGACTGCTTTTTTCCTTCACTGGTTCTTTTATGAGAGTTCTCCTCACCATAAGGTTTTCTCCCTCCTCTAATTCCAATGGGAATTAAGGGTTATTTTTCCCACTTGTCTCTTCATGAACATAGTTCACTCTTTTTTCACCTCATTGAGAAGTAGTTCCCTTCTTTGGACACCTATATGCAGGATGTCCTAACTGGTTACAGTGATAACACTTCATGTTGGCAAAATAGTTGTCTCTCCCTTGACTACTGCCTCTTCCTCTATTGTTAGAGTTCCTTCCTCTGCTTGAACTTCCCCTATTTAAATTACCTTCATGTTGTTCAGTGATCTTAGTCTCTGATTGTCCTTTAGATTCAGAGATTCTTACTCTATAACCACTTCTTTGTCCTATAGTGTCTCTTCCTCTACCTCTTCCTCTTGAAGTATTGGAGTCTTGTTTCTTCTTCAACTTATCCTCCACGTTGATACCAATTCGGTGGCACTTTTGTACTATATCAGGAGTCAAAAGAATCATCTCATCTTGAATGGTCCATTTGAGGCCATTTAGATACCTTGCTACTTTCACTTTCTCATCTTCTACTATTCTTGACCTCATACAAAGTCTTTGAAACTCTTCGGTGTATGAATTGACATCTAGGTCTTTCTGCGTTAGACCTTGTCTTCTCTTATGGAGTTGGATTTTATAATCCTTAGGAATGTAAGCCTCTCTTACTTTTGCTACCATAGCTCTCCATGAAGCAATAGGCTTCTTCCCATCCTTCTCTCTTTCATCTTGGATGAACTTCCACCAAGTGAGAGCTGATCCTCTCAATCTTGCTTTAGCAACCTTCACTTTTTGAGCCTCTGTGATTCTATCACACTCAAAATGGTTCTCTAGTCCTTCTACCCAATCAATGGCTACTTCTGGTTCCATTTTTCCACTAAAAATGGGAACTCCTTCCAATGATTTGCCACTCATAGCTTTTAGAGATTTCAAGAATGGTTCTTGTTCACTAACAAGGTCAACTTCAGGGATTTCATCTTCTATGGCAAGGTCTTTGCCTTTCCCTTCAACCTTGTCTAACACTTCATCTGCCTTCACATCAACTTCATCAAATTTTTGCTCAAGTTGAGTCAATCTATCTCGAGGTAGTCTATTCTCCACTTCTTGATCATCCACCTTCTTTTCTAATTCATCATTGGTCACCATTGTTGACTCTCCAATGGATTATGCAGGTTGAAACATTAACCACAAGCCTGATCAAAACAGGCTCTGATACCAATTTGATAGAAGTAAGCTCCAAAGCGTGGTTGCACAATCCCCAAGACAAGACTTAGTTTTCCCTAGCCCAATATAGGATCCTAACTTCACTTTAGGATCTCCACAAGTCAATAGAAACTTTGTCTAAGACCTCACTTAACTCTTCTCTAAGAGTTACAATATTCGTGCTTTCACTTTGGATGACAGCTATCTTAGTTTTGTCTCAATGCTTCAAAAGACTTGAAGAAACTAATGCAAAATTTCTCTATTCCAACATACTCCATGCTACAAGGGAAATGTGGGTACTTGTGATGTCCTCTCTACACCAAAAAACTCAAAATTCATAGGTTTTTCAACCCCTAGTAGTCGAGTTCATAACTTGTCTTCAAACTGTCCAATTAGGCCTAATGGCTCAATTAGCCCTATCCAGATGGTTTTTCTAGAATAACTTGTAAAACTCACACACAAACCCAAAACTATTTACGGATCCAGATACCCTTTTTGGAGACCTAAATTATTTCTAAGGTCTTAGGTCCCCAACTCATTCGTACAACAATGTCCTATAATGTAGGGCTTTTAGGCCTATTTTGGTGCATTACAAGCAATGACCTGATTTCTCTTCACAAATCAATCCAGATGGATTGTCCCAGATCTGAAATTGAACCTAGGGACTCATAATACCTTAAAAACACTCTGAAATCACTTGGTTCAATTCTCCATCTCATTCCCCTGTCTCTGCAATAGGTTTCTAACCTCTCATACACCTAATCGGGTGATCCTAACTTGCATAGGGCATGAGTTTAAAAATAGATCCACTCATTTCCTGAACTCCTACCTCTATATACAGAATGTAAAAAGGCTCCACTACAAGATTAATCCACCCTTTTAAGGTTTCCATGGTTGAATCTCAAGTGGGAGCCATGAAAGCAAAAACTAGTTAAAAGACACCAACAAACTACCTAGTTTGCAACTATTTTCCTACCACTCGAAGACTAACTCAAAAAAACTTGCTCTCTAAAAAGAAAATTCTTGTCTCACTCCACACTACATGAATCCATAGTTAACTCTTGATATTTAATCCATTACAACACCATTAACATGCAAATGAGTAGACTGTGCACTGTATACAGAGAACTCCTCTTTCTTACTCACAAAAACTTGATTACAAAAACTCTCTCCTCAGGATTTGAGCCTAAGAGTGTCTTAGATGCCATTATCCATCATTATAGGCCATTTGAAATCAGTTCCCATTCCTATATTTATGGGGATCATATGTTGTCGAGTTGCATGCAACATTTGCAATTTCTTGCAAATGTTGTCGTGACAACTTTTGGCATCTTTTACATTTATTATGCCAACTAGAATATGGGGCCTCTATGCTATGTAGTTCGATGAAATAACCCTATTTAATGACCTTAAGGCATCTTTTACATCCTTCATGGGTCTAGAACACATTTTGAACCCAAATCCCAACTTTAGACCAACTAAGCCTAAACTAGCAAAACAACTAACAATGACTAATTGGTGACCTTAGTGCTAACACTAACTCACCTAGTCCACATGACCTACTAAGGTCTCAAATAAAACATAGATATATGACTTGGATAAGGTCAGATACAAGCCAAAAACTCATAAGGCTTAAAGATTTCCTAGGTGCTCTTGCACCAAGAACAACCTTTCATTCAACCT